>CANNZV010002499.1:0-95627 GCA_947561585.1 Caprella mutica
CTCGTATTTATTTTACTAGAAATTATCTCGTATTTATTTTACTAGAATTATTCTCGTATTTATTTTAGCAACTTATCCCATAATTATCGTAGTAGAAATTATCCCATAATTAACAAATAAATATAGCTATAATAAAAGGTGTTATTATTGTTAGTTCAATGTCGTCAGTTACTCTCAATGTTCGTCAGTTACTCATTCCATTCCTTTCGTCAGTTACTCCCATTGTTCGTCAGTTACTCCCATGTTCGTCAGTTACTCCATGTTCGTCAGTTACTCCCATTGTTCGTCAGTTACTCCCATTGTTCGTCAGTTACTCCCATTGTTCGTCAGTTACTCCCATTGTTTTCGTCAGTTACTCCCAATGTTCGTCAGTTACTCCATTGTCGTCAGTTACTCCCATTGTTCGTCAGTTACTCCCATAGTTCGTCAGTTACTCCATTGTTCGTCAGTTACTCCCAATGTGTTTTTTTTTTTTCAATAAAGATTATAATGTTCGTCAGTTACTCCCATTGTTCGTCAGTTACTCCATTGTTCGTCAGTTACTCCCATTGTTCGTCAGTTACTCCCAATGTTCGTCAGTTACTCTCAATGTCGTCAGTTACTCCATTGTTCGTCAGTTACTCCCATTGTTCGTCAGTTACTCCCATTGTTCGTCAGTTACTCCATTGTTCGTCAGTTACTCCCATTGTTCGTCAGTTACTCCCAATGTTTGTCAGTTGCTCTCAATGTTTGTCAGTTGCTCTCAATGTTCGTCAGTTACTCCCAATGTTCGTCAGTTACTCCCAATGTTCGTCAGTTACTCCCAATGTTCGTCAGTTACTCCCAATGTTCGTCAGTTACTCCAATGTTCGTCAGTTACTCCCAATGTTCGTCAGTTACTCCCAATGTTCGTCAGTTACTCCCATTGTCGTCAGTTACTTTCAATGTTCGTCAGTTACTCTCAATGTTCGTCAGTTACTCCCATTGTTCGTCAGTTACTCCCATTGTTCGTCAGATACTCCCAATGTTCGTCAGTTACTCCCAATGTTCGTCAGTTACTCCCAATGTTCGTCAGTTACTCCCAATGTTCGTCAGTTACTCCCAATGTTCGTCAGTTACTCCAATGTTCGTCAGTTAGTCCCAATGTTCGTCAGTTCCTCTCAATGTTCGTCAGTTACTTCCAATGTTCGTCAGTTACTCCCAATGTTCGTCAGTTACTCCCAATGATCGTCAGTTACTCCCAATGTTCGTCAGATACTCCCAATGTTCGTCAGTTACTCCCAAGTTCGTCAGTTACTCCCAATGTTCGTCAGATACTCCCAATGTTCGTCAGTTACTCCCAATGTTCGTCAGTTACTCCCAATGTTCGTCAGTTACTCCCAATGTTCGTCAGTTACTCCCAATGTTCGTCAGATACTCCAATGTTCGTCAGTTACTCCCAATGTTCGTCAGTTACTCCAATGTTTGTCAGTTACTCCCAATGTTCGTCAGTTACTCCCAATGTTCGTCAGTTACTCCCAATGTTCGTCAGTTACTCCAATGTTCGTCAGTTACTCCCAATGTTCATAGGTAGATCAATTCTTACTTTATTCATCCTTTCTCCCATTAATTACTTGGTTAGATAGAGTACATTTAATTTAAACTAAATTTGATTGTTATTGCTCTTTTTTTTTTGGTACAATAAAGAATTTCGATTTCATAATTTGACAGTAACCTAAGCAGGAAATAAAACAAATTGATTTTTGTTCTCCGCCAAACAGTAACTACGTAAATTAATGACCACGCTACCAAAATGAAGGAATTTGATTCTTACAAATTATTTCAATAATCCTAAAAGTATAATATAAGAGAAAAGTAGTGAAACAAAAAAGTGAAAACCCCACAATATAGAAGTTACTCCCAATGTTCGGCAGAAGTTGACTCTATGCGTCCTCTCTCCGAACATCACTAATGTCCCTTCCACATTCTTTGCAAACAATGATAGTAATAAAGGTTTCTTTTTGCAAATGAAATTATGGTAAACTGTTACCTATGCCTCCATTTTCTATTTAAATAATAAAGGTTTATTTTCTATATCAGTTTGTGTTTAATTGTTATGAATGCCTCCTCCACATTCTTTTAATAAAGTTAGCGTACACAGCGCTAGATAGACACGATAGAGCGTGTGTAGGGGTGTATTGTGTGTGTGTACATGTACGTGTGCTGTGTGTGCAACTTGTGTATATTCTACATTAGTTATCTAATTAGTGATATATACTCTACTTCATCTACTTTCCTTTCAAGTACACCAATTGCTTCATCTTATTGCATTTAGTTATTTCTTAGGACTGAGATTATTGATTGGTTCGTGCGTCTGGCATGTGTCTGGGAAACTGTTGTCGCACACATTCCTTCGCTATGATTCCACACAAGGACTACCATTTTACTTACTTTGTTAAACTAAAGAACATCTATTAACCATTCGCATTCTCTACTTTAATGCCACCAGATGAAATAGACTTTAAATCACTACATTATGTAATAATTGTCCTAGACGTGTAAAGATGGTAAGTTAACTTTCATTGTGTGGACCGTTTGACTCTATCCACATGGTTTATTTAAGGCATTACTAAGCTATCTACACTTACTGGTGCTTTATCTACCTATAAACACAGTTAACAATTAAAAGAACATTTAAACTCATACCAATTCATCATTTAGTCTCTAATGTGGCAACCTCTGGCAACTGCACCCCAGACGGTGGGCAGGGGGATGAGGGTGGTGTTCAGACAGGGGGGAGGGTAGGGGGGGTGGAAGAGTCAATGACCTCAGTGCTCTCTTTAGAGGTCTGCTCTCTAACAGAGACCCACAGATAGGAACTACAGCCAAACGCTTTCCTAACCTACCAGACCATTTCACATTTCACTGCTTGCTGAAACATTGCTACCATAGGACTTGTAATTGGGGGTATTGATGTGCTTTTAAATGTTGGATACCAACTGAAATAACTAGTTAGGTGCAGATATCATGGATAGTAGTGAAAGTATCATGGATACCAACTGAAATAACTAGTTAGGTGCAGATATCATGGATAGTAGTGAAAGTATCATGGATACCAACTGAAATAACTAGTTAGGTGCAGATATCATGGATAGTAGTGAAAGTATCATGGATACCAACTGAAATAACTAGTTAGGTGCAGATATCATGGATAGTAGTGAAAGTATCATGGATACCAACTGAAATAACTAGTTAGGTGCAGATATCATGGATAGTAGTGAAAGTATCATGGATACCAACTGAAATAACTAGTTAGGTGCAGATATCATGGATAGTAGTGAAAGTATCATGGATACCAACTGAAATAACTAGTTAGGTGCAGATATCATGGATAGTAGTGAAAGTATCATGGATACCAGTTGAATATTTTCTCTCTCTCCTTATATTAAAAATCATAAATTTCAAGTAATAATAATTTATGAGATAGAAATGTTTGAAAAGTAAAAAGCAGTTAATTGACCGGTAGGTAGTAATAGTTTGGTACGTACTTTAAAGTATGTACTTTGAAGTTTAAAGTACATGCTTCAAAGTATCTCTATAAAGTACCTCACTTCCAATCGATATATCCCCAATAAATAACTCTTATAATAGATACCTTTATTATCGTAGAAAAGTTATTGATCGCTACATGTGTTAGCTGGGGTATACCTACACAGTTATCGCACCGGTACGTATTCACGATCACAGCAAATACCATATAATATTCATCATTTAATTCTTATTATATACTTGCATCTCATGATCGAAATAGAGGAACTGTCCGATAACTCAGAACTTACCCCATATTCCCTACATAAAAATATCTCCCTAACTGCATATTTGTTAGATTGTCTAAAATTCATTTAAGAAATAAAGCACCGCGACATACTTAACGAGGGGAAATAGTTGGTAACATTTGAAAAAGTATTGTACCAATTAAAATATGGTATTTTCTTTTTACAATATTGCCGTAGAAAATGTTAGTAGCATTAGAATGATAGTATTATCTCTACGAGAATTATCTCTACGAGAATTATCTCTACGAGAATTATCTCTACGAGAATTATCTCTACGAGAATTATCTCTACGAGAATTATCTCTACGAGAATTATCTCTACGAGAATTATCTCTACGAGAATTATCTCTACGAGAATTATCTCTACTACGAGAATTATCTCTACTACGAGAATTATCTCTACTACGAGAATTATCTCTACTACGAGAATTATCTCTACTACGAGAATTATCTCTACTACGAGAATTATCTCTACTACGAGAATTATCTCTACTACGAGAATTATCTCTACTACGAGAATTATCTCTACTACGAGAATTATCTCTACGAGAATTATCTCTACTACGAGAATTATCTCTACGAGAATTATCTCTACTACGAGAATTATCTCTACGAGAATTATCTCTACGAGAATTATCTCTACGAGAATTATCTCTACTACGAGAATTATCTCTACTACGAGAATTATCTCTACTACGAGAATTATCTCTACTACGAGAATTATCTCTACTACGAGAATTATCTCTACTACGAGAATTATCTCTACTACGAGAATTATCTCTACTACGAGAATTATCTCTACTACGAGAATTATCTCTACTACGAGAATTATCTCTACTACGAGAATTATCTCTACTACGAGAATTATCTCTACTACGAGAATTATCTCTACTACGAGAATTATCTCTACTACGAGAATTATCTCTACTACGAGAATTATCTCTACTACGAGAATTATCTCTACTACGAGAATTATCTCTACTACGAGAATTATCTCTACTACGAGAATTATCTCTACTACGAGAATTATCTCTACTACGGGAATTATCTCTACTACGAGAATTATCTCTACTACGAGAATTATCTCTACTACGAGAATTATCTCTACTACGAGAATTATCTCTACGAGAATTATCTCTACGAGAATTATCTCTACGAGAATTATCTCTACTACGAGAATTATCTCTACTACGAGAATTATCTCTACTACGAGAATTATCTCTACGAGAATTATCTCTACGAGAATTATCTCTACTACGAGAATTATCTCTACTACGAGAATTATCTCTACTACGAGAATTATCTCTACTACGAGAATTATCTCTACTACGAGAATTATCTCTACTACGAGAATTATCTCTACTACGAGAATTATCTCTACTACGAGAATTATCTCTACTACGAGAATTATCTCTACTACGAGAATTATCTCTACAAGAATTATCTCTACGAGAATTATCTCTACTACGAGAATTATCTCTACAAGTATTATCTCTACTACGAAAATTATCTCTACAAGAATTATCTCTACAACATTAACATAGGAAATGTTATGCAACTTTTATTTAAATGTTAAAAATTTAGCTTTTTAGACAGCTACAGTGACTGTACAGTGAGTCCACCTAAAGTGTACCCACTGCCTTGAATTTACATAATTATACATAGTCACCATTCTACGATAACATGCATAATAATGTATTAGCACCATATGTACGTACATTAGTTGAATTACACAAAATATAAATATTCAATTGCAGTGGACACATTTTAATGGACACACTGCATACAGTTACTTATTGTGATGCTAAAACCTGTACTTGTAGATCTCTGTACTTGATCTAACGTGCTTGTAGATCTCTGTACTTCATCTAACGTGCTTGTAGATCTCTGTACTTCATCTAACGTGCTTGTAGATCTCTGTACTTGATCTAACGTGCTTGTAGATCTCTGTACTTGATCTAACGTGCTTGTAGATCTCTGTACTTGATCTAACGTGCTTGTAGATCTCTGTACTTGATCTAACGTGCTTGTAGATCTCTGTACTTCATCTAACGTGCTTGTAGATCTCTGTACTTCATCTTATGTGCTTGTAGATCTCTGTACTTCATCTAACGTGCTTGTAGATCTCTGTACTTCATCTAACGTGCTTGTAGATCTCTGTACTTCATCTAACGTGCTTGTAGATCTCTGTACTTCATCTAACGTGCTTGTAGATCTCTGTACTTCATCTAACGTGCTTGTAGATCTCTGTACTTCATCTAACGTGCTTGTAGATCTCTGTACTTCATCTAACGTGCTTGTAGATCTCTGTACTTCATCTAACGTGCTTGAAGATCTCTGTACTTCATCTAACGTGCTTGTAGATCTCTGTACTTCATCTAACGTGCTTGTATATCTCTGTACTTCATCTAACGTGCTTGTAGATCTCTGTACTTCATCTAACGTGCTTGTATATCTCTGTACTTCATCTAACGTGCTTGTATATCTCTGTACTTCATCTTATGTGCTTGTAGATCTCTGTACTTCATCTAACGTGCTTGTAGATCTCTGTACTTCATCTAACGTGCTTGTATATCTCTGTACTTCATCTAACGTGCTTGTATATCTCTGTACTTCATCTAACGTGCTTGTATATCTCTGTACTTCATCTAACGTGCTTGTAGATCTCTGTACTTCATCTAACGTGCTTGTAGATCTCTGTACTTCATCTAACGTGCTTGTATATCTCTGTACTTCATCTAACGTGATTGTATATCTCTGTACTTCATCTAACGTGCTTGTAGATCTCTGTACTTCATCTAACGTGCTTGTAGATCTCTGTACTTCATCTAACGTGCTTGTAGATCTCTGTACTTCATCTAACGTGCTTGTAGATCTCTGTACTTGACTGCATGCTTTACCTTACTATATAATATTAAACTAATAAAATAGAAATAAATTTAGTAATTTACACTGTGACTATTTAATATAAACTAATAAAATAGAAATACAGTTCACTGATCACCTGCAGAATAACTCATAATAATATTCCCTTTGATTTTCTATGCATTAAATAACTAAATACTAATGTCACCTTACTCCAAAACAGTACGACTTTATAGGGTAAATCCCAAGTTATCGAACAGTTCCACATTGTCGATCATATAAAAAAGAAAATAAAATTGAATAATAATTATATAGATACTTTTTCTTTAATGATCGCAAATGGTGGAAGTGTCCAATAACCTGTACTTTTCCTAACTGCTACTTCTATAGTCATTAGTCACTCACAACATTTAAAAATTAGTCACTTTAATGATCACTTTCGGTCATTTATTTCTTTTGAAGCAAATAAAGTTGCAGCTCTTCACACAAAGGTTCACTTTATTTACAAGCTGTGCCTGACTTCTAGTTTGGGTTCACTGGACTGAATGGGGTATATTCAGAGTTATCGAACACTAACACGTCTTCGATTGTTAAACTTATACCATTTAACTTTTTTCTCCTTTGTGATCGGTAATGTGGAGTGGTTTGGTAACTCTGAACTTACCCTACCACGGCGTTGTTCAGTCAGAGAAAAGTGTTACGATTTGCAGACTGTTTACTAACCCCTAAAAGAAACTTTACTAATTGTTACGCTTATGGTATTTTAAATTTCACCTGGGAACACGATGACAAATTTTTAGAACTTAAAATGATAGAAAAACTAATGCCGGCTAAAACAATACCTTCCGCATTTGCGCGAAGGTGAAAATAAGCTAAGTGTGATTTGCTAAATTGCCACGGAGACTTTTCTTGACAGTATACGATAGTTTCACGATATGTTCACTAGCAGCTGACTGGTGTCTGTAAGTGTGTGTGTACATGTTATCCCCAAGCGTGAGACTGCTTAACCTGTTCGCTCTAGCGTCCTGTCTGAAGAATGCGGCCTTGAACCAATCCTTACGAGGTTGACGCTAACTACCGCAACTTGACCGGAGAGATGGGCACTTTGTCTAGCGCAACTACCATACACTTGAAAACTACAAAGAACTGCACAGTGAGTACGTCCTTCTTTCTTATAGAATTAAATCTGTTATTTTTTTTTGTAATTATAAATATTAGAGTTATACAGTTAACACTATCAGTTACCTCTCCTATCTCCTACATTTTCAGTTGCCCCATCCGGCAAGCTCTCTGTCAGATGGTGTACATCGAACCTCTTAAAAATGAATGAGTTAAGAGTTTATCCTGATACTGTTTATCCTATACCTTTAATATTTGTAATTGACTTTTTTTAAAGGTCCTCTCCTGGGAAAAAATTTAGTTTATTACATAATATTATAGAACTAAGGTCTACGATCATTATTCTACAAACCGCATACAATTTGGTTCAGTATATATTTTATTATTTGCTTTTTAAAGTTTTTTAATACTCCTTGAGCAACAATTGAGCGAATCACTAACCTGACGCTGAAGAAGGAGATTGTACACTCTTTGTTTTGATTGTAAATTTTAGATTTTAAACAAACAATGAGTTTTTGGCCTTCGTTTAAGATATTGTTTCCTAAAGTATATAAACATTTCTATTATAAGTTTATCCTATTATATATTTTTACACGAATATTAAAAATATTTATTAAACCTAATACCTAGTTGACAATCAAAACAAATGGTGTACATTCTTCTTCTTCCTCTTCTGACTGAAAATTAGTAAGTCGGAAGTAAAGTAGGTTTTGTAGAGTTTGGATTATAAAAACCTTTAAAGGCATATACAATTAAAAATATCCTATCAAATTTGATGAGGTTTGCAGTAAAATGATAAGGAACATTAGCCTCGTTGATTTAAACAATAAAAACATTTGCTTGAAGGGGACCTTTAAGTAGATTTAATTCAAGAAGAAGAATGTTGTCCAGCTAGTTTTTTTTAATGAAGTTTCAAATATAATTGGTAAATGGTGAAGTAAAAATATACAACAATATAAGGTTGGTGAGCTGACAGAGAAAGAAGTTATTCAACATACAACCATTGGTCATAAAAATCACTGTCGGGTCCATGGTCTTCTTTCTCTTCCTGACGATGAATAGACGTCTTTCAATTCGAAAAATTGAAACCAAAAATCACTTCAATTTTTAATCATCTTTTTGCTAATAAGTAAATCCCATCTTTTCAATCATTCCTATTTTTTCTAATATGATTGAAGATGTGGAACTGTCCGATAATTCTGAACTGACCCAAGATAGTAAATTGCTGGCATCCAAAAGCCAGTTTGTATTTGATGGTAAAGATGGCGGAATTTCTTTTAGAGCAGTAATTGTTACATTATTATTTTTCTTTCTACATCGGAACCTTTGTATTTTGCAAACTGGAAATAGGAAAATGTTAGAAGAATCGTCTGAATATTGAAATATTTCTTGTAAAAATTCCACCAAAGATACCATAGCAACAAAAGTGTCTCTTATGGACCACTTTTCCAATTCAGGTAGGTACAAATTGCCGGTAATTTAGTAATCATATTCATTATGAATGAATGAATAAGTCATTTCTGAACTCTGACAGCAATTTATGTATATAGATAATATATATAAAAGCTATTGGTAATAAAAAACTATAGCTTGTAAACCTAGCAAATGTTGTGAAAGTATTTGGTGCTGATCTTAGTGAAATGAAAAGGAGAAAAAGACTTCAACTCGCTTATTTCTTTCTACAGTTAGTAACTTGATTGTAATTAGCAGTCGCCAAAAATTCTATATACCTTTTGCAATTTTCTTTATTATTTAAATCTTCAAAAACAGTATCGAAAACAAGTTGTGATTTATAACTAAAGAGGTTTATTAGGCAACTGTCCCTATTTTTTGTTTGCATCTATCCCAGCATTGAGAACACTTGAAAATTTTGTAGATAATGATTATAGTATGTTGCATTTTTGATCTGATGTTTAATGTACTGCAATTGCATACATATTATGCATATATATTCTATGCATATAGAAAACATGTTTCTTTTTGATATTTCAAACTTTTTCTTAGTTTTTTTTTTATAGTTTAGATATTTTCTCTATATTCATATTAAGCCGTTCCAATTACCACAATTAACTAACTAACTAGCCTTTAAATAATTTGGCATTAGTATGTAAATATTAGAAATATCGAAAGTAAAGGCAATAAAAGTAATTTGCCAAAATATTATATATCAGTTTTATCTCATAGAAGATTAACCTCAAAGTTTTCTCCTTTGAAATATCCATCCCAACTAAGAGCATAAAACAGAGCATATAAATCAGCTGGTATGACTGTGAGAGGCGTTTAAACAGCTGCTTTGACTTACATATCTTGTGAATAATGTTTTTGGTGACTAATGTAGTTAATGATATGGTAACTGTCACTATGCAATTATAGTCACTGTTTGCTGTCTAGTTATTTATTAGAACAGACTCTAGCTGGTGAATGGAAGAGAAGGGGTGGGGGTATTTGATCCCCGAGCTGTTGTAATTTGGACACATGCAGTACTATTTAAAATATAGATACGTCTCAATATATAATTCATTAGTTGGATTATAATTGCCAATATAATAAAAAATTATATTTTATATTTTTCATTTCATGTACACTTTTTCAAACTTGAATCGAAATTTTAAGTACTTGTAGTATAAATACTATTTTACAAATACCGATTTGTATTAGAGTAGGGTAAGTTACGAATTATCGGTCAGTTACACATCTTCGGACATATAAGAAAAAGCGATGTAACGAAATAATAATGATTTTATAGTTTTTTCTTGTGTGACCGTAATTGTGAAACGAACCGATAATTCGTATCTTCCCCTATACGTTTATCAAAGGTTTGCCTGTAGGGACGATATTCGAAAACTGTCTGTTCAATGAAACTTTACAAGCTGAGCCACTTTCCTTTCTGACTACTACTTCAAAGTCCTTTTTATTTACGTTCTTTTTGGCATCAGCGATATGGCCTTTGGTTCTGTAGCAGATGTTAAACCCCTACTAAATAATTATTTAATTAGCTAAACTTTCTTTGGAAGAAACTTTCATAGAAATTAATTTAGTATAAATAAATAAATTATTATTTGTGACTAGTAATTACGATATTCCTTTGAACGATGATCACATAAATTATTTTACATAAAAAATGGTAGCATTTGTTGAATAAACTAAATACTGGTATATTATTATCATTCTTATTTATTACAGGCTTTAATTCATTGAATATATGTAATTTAATTTTAATTCAGTACAATTGTTCATGTCACTACTTACATAACCGAACATTACAAATAAAGAATACTAACTTTTAACCATATCAATAATTGTTTTTTTATATATTCAGAGCGAAATAAAATCCATTGTTTTAAACCACAGCGTGCCATTGAAACTACCTGTGGTATGTTGTTTTAATTTGGTATGTTGTTTTAATTGGCATTATTGTGATTTAGAACAGATAAGACATGAATACAAACTAACTTTCGAAATGGGGGACTGTGGGCGAAATAAACGTAGAACTGTCGTACCTATCAGGATACATTGGTAGCTATTTTGTATGGTGATAGTAATTATTAATAATGTAATTACTGAGTAGTTACATTTCAATTATTAATATAGTAAATTTCAATTACTGAGTACTTACTTCACTCTTTCTATCCAAAGACTAATTAATTTCTTTTGATAGTATAATGATTGTTTATCAATAGCGTCAGTTTTTTTTAATAGGTTTGTATCTTTAGTATGAAGTGTAAAATAAACATAATATTTACTTGGTAATTGATTATTTTTCACCGACTTTTTTTCCAATGTTTCGGAAGTAGAAGAAAATAATTAGTTTATTTTATAATAATTAGTTACTATGGGCTAAGTAACTGTTTATCTGTATTCTAATGATATTATTTTTAGCCATGTCATTATATAAATTAAATATTGAATTATAATCAATGAAATGCTTTTCAAATATCTTTTCATTATATGAAAATTCCTGTAGGTTATTATTAAAATAGTACACTGAAATATAACATCTAATAATAACCTAATAATCTTAACTGGTATCTGGTAATTAGCACTTTACCCTAGTATCTATAGATTTAACTAGTTACTTCATACAGGTCAAACTCTCCTGATATCAACTCTAGAAATTAACTAATCAGATCTGTGAACTAACTGGCTAATTTTACATATCTAATTATTGTAATAGAGGCTTTCTAATGTTTTTATACTTTTTCTGATACACTCTATGTGCTAGTGTGAATATGATTTAAATACCACATTTCAGTTATAGTAAAGTAACGATGGTAAACACAACTAATGAAGATTTCTATAATTATATATAAATAAAGACAGTTGATATTTAATATAGAACAACCCCAATGGCTCTATCCTGAAGCTGTCTGTGGTGAATGGAAGAGAAGGGGGTTTGCGTCCTTTGGGCCCCGAACTGTTGTAATTTGGATTATAAGGGTTGTTTTATCATGTTTATCAATTTTAACGCTATTTGCAGTTTTAAAAGATAGCGTTAGGTCTACGCGGTTTTAGATTTTGTGTTAGGTAGACTCAAAGGCTTCATTTACTATCACCTCTTCATTTTCCTCTTCCATCCGTGAGTGCCGCCACCGGTACTTGTGTCCTTTTCGTCACATTCCTTGGTAAGTGACTGCATTAATGGAGTAGCTTTTCTGCATCCATGAGTATAGTCACAGACGATGGTCCTAATAAGTTAATTAATTTATAATTATTATATCTTTTCTTGATAGTACATAATTAGTAATAATTAGTTTATTGATAACAATTAATTTCCATGAACTCTGGCTTCAATGAATATGCATAACGAGATGTTATGATTATAATTAATATTAGGAAATAGAATTTGTGAACACCCTAATTAGATAAAGTCCAATTCAAAGGTCCACCTACTAACATATCGCTTCAAACTTCAGTACGGAACTGGTTATGGTTTTAGTTACTTTTTTCTGACAAAACTTTTAACCAACAGTTTCATTTCTAATAAATAGTTAAAATAATGTAACTAGTACATTAATGTACTAGTTACATTGATGTACTAGTTACATTGATGTACTAGTTACATTGATGTACTAGTTACATTAATGTAATAGTTACATTGATGTACTAGTTACATTGATGTACTAGTTACATTGATGTACTAGTTACATTGATGTACTAGTTACATTAATGTAATAGTTACATTGATGTACTAGTTACATTGATGTACTAGTTACATTGATGTACTAGTTACATTGATGTACTAGTTACATTAATGTAATAGTTACATTGATGTACTAGTTACATTGATGTACTAGTTACATTGATGTACTAGTTACATTAATGTAATAGTTACATTGATGTACTAGTTACATTAATGTACTAGTTACATTGATGTACTAGTTACATTGATGTACTAGTTACATTAATGTAATAGTTACATTGATGTACTAGTTACATTGATGTACTAGTTACATTAATGTACTAGTTACATTAATGTAATAGTTACATTGATGTACTAGTTACATTGATGTACTAGTTACATTGATGTAATAGTTACATTAATGTAATAGTTACATTAATGTACTAGTTACATTGATGTACTAGTTACATTGATGTAATAGTTACATTGATGTACTAGTTACATTAATGTAATAGTTACATTAATGTAATAGTTACATTGATGTACTAGTTACATTGATGTACTAGTTACATTAATGTAATAGTTACATTGATGTACTAGTTACATTGATGTACTAGTTACATTAATGTACTAGTTACATTGATGTACTAGTTACATTGATGTAATAGTTACATTGATGTACTAGTTACATTAATGTAATAGTTACATTAATGTAATAGTTACATTAATGTACTAGTTACATTGATGTACTAGTTACATTAATGTAATAGTTACATTGATGTACTAGTTACATTGATGTACTAGTTACATTAATGTACTAGTTACATTAATGTAATAGTTACATTGATGTACTAGTTACATTGATGTACTAGTTACATTGATGTAATAGTTACATTAATGTAATAGTTACATTAATGTACTAGTTACATTGATGTAATAGTTACATTGATGTAATAGTTACATTAATGTACTAGTTACATTGATGTACTAGTTACATTGATGTAATAGTTACATTAATGTAATAGTTACATTAATGTAATAGTTACATTAATGTACTAGTTACATTGATGTACTAGTTACATTGATGTAATAGTTACATTAATGTAATAGTTACATTAATGTAATAGTTACATTAATGTAACTAGTACATTAATGTAACTAACATTAATATAACATTAATGTACTAGTTACATTAATGTAATAGTTACATTGATGTACTAGTTACATTGATGTACTAGTTACATTGATGTAATAGTTACATTAATGTAACTAGTACATTAATGTAACTAACATTAATATAACATTAATGTAATAGTTACATCAATGTAACTAGTACATTAATGTAACTAGTACATTAATGTACTAGTTACATTAATGTAATAGTTACATTGATGTACTAGTTACATTGATGTACTAGTTACATTGATGTACTAGTTACATTGATGTAATAGTTACATTAATGTAACTAGTACATTAATGTAACTAGTACATTAATGTAACTAGTACATTAATATAACATTAAGGTAATAGTTACATCAATGTAACTAGTACATTAATGTAACTAGTACATTAATGTACTAGTTACATTAATGTAATAGTTACATTGATGTACTAGTTACATTGATGTACTAGTTACATTGATGTAATAGTTACATTAATGTAACTAGTACATTAATGTAACTAGTACATTAATGTACTAGTTACATTAATGTACTAGTTACATTGATGTAACTATTACATTAATGTTATATTAATGTTAGTTACATTAATGTAATAGTTACATTAGATCCATACCTATCCATGTCACTATTCTCTGTTACCAGCCCCTTTGTATCTCTCTATAAATCTAGCAAGCTATAGTCACTAAATGGATAGCTGTCAGTGCACCCTGTGTGTGTATCCACTTGGATGCCAAACACTGGATACGTGATGCAAAATATCAAAATGTTATGTGGATAAAAAAAGAGGGAAGTTACTTAACTAGTTTCTCTTTTTCTTCGTTTATTGCTTTTGCTTACCTACTTAATTATCTCTTTGATATTACCATCAGGAATATTTTGCCAAACCTGATAATTTGAAAAATGTTATAATTTCTAACTATGGTGATTTCAGTATATATATCTATAATTAATATTTATAACATTCTATCCTTTTGATCAAATCCCCTAGTTCATCAAATTATAAGATAGAAATTAAATTAAACATATTTAAGATAGTTTAAACTACAGAAACTCGTTAGTTTTAAAACTTATTACTCTGCAGAACGTTTTCCACCCTATTTCTTGCACTTCGAATGGAAACTATTCTTTAACATAACTTTGACAACGAAATGTATCCCTCCTAACAAACTTATTTATAGTTTAAAAGACTTGAGCGGCTCTTACAGTTTAAAAAGAATTGCATTTAATGTTAATATGAGATGTACTGTTCTCAACTTAAAGTAAAGCACTAAAGTGTACGTCTCCCTTTGACCCATTTTTTCTCTGACCCACTTCATGTTTAGAGTACTCTTTATTCTTAGGGTCCATCGTACAGTTCAGACGGTTTAACTTTATACTGTCTCTAAGTACATTACATAAGAGATAATACAGTACAGAGGCAAAGACCTAATACAGTACACAGGTAAAGACCTAATACAGTACACAGGTAAAGACCTAATACAGTACACAGGTAAAGACCTAATACAGTACACAGGCAAAGACCTAATACAGTACACAGGCAAAGACCTAATACAGTACACAGGCAAAGACCTAATACAGTACAGAGGAGATAAAAGTCTACCTACCCTCTAGCCAAAGTCATTGGTTAATATTGACTCTCTTAGAAGTTTTGTGTGTCTTTCTGTGTCCCCTGATAGGATTACCCTCCTTCTGCCTTCTCAAAATACTATTACCTGCTAACGTACTGTCTGGTACTTAGCTTCGTACTGTCTGGTACTCAGCTTCGTACTGTCTGGTACTCAGCTTCGTACTGTCTGGTACTTAACTTCGTACTGTCTGAGAATCTGTTTTGTACTGTCTGGTTCTTATCTTCGTACTGTCTGGTACTTAACTTTGTACCGTCTGAGAATCTGTTTTGTACTGTCTGGTTCCCCTTTTTTTCAAATAACTAAGAAGGTCCGAATTTTTCCCCCTTTTACGGTCCGAATTTTTTCTTGAATTATTCTTACGGTTCGAAACAATGAAGAATAGCAGATTTGATGTCTGAATAAGAAGTACAAGCAGTAACAGAGTTTGTTTGTTATATTGATAAAGCGTAATATTTACAAGCTAAATGTTTGAAAATATAGAAAAATGTAATTAGTGCCTTGTTGATTTACTTTTTCGGTCTGATTTTTTTTTTACTTTTTACAGTCAGAATTCTTTCTTACTTTACAGTCCGATTTTTTTTATTTACTGTTACGGTCCGAATTTTTTCACGATTTACTTTTAAGATCTGAATTTTTTTTACATTTACAGTCCGATTTTTTTTTATTTAACAATCTTAATTTTTTCATGCTTTTTCTTTTACAGTCCGAATTTTTTTTTTTACTCTTACGGTTTGATTTTTTTTCGTAGCGTAAAAGTAAAGGAAATCGCATGGAAAGAAGGAAAATCTCCGTACAGTTTTTTGGTTTCCCTGTCACAGTTGCCCAAAGCTCTAATTTTATGTGGCCCCTGTCAACATATTTCATTATTTGTACTATTGTTAGTTGAACACATGTTATAAGACTAAGATTATAGTTCTGTGTACTTTATGTATTTGCCTGTGTACTTCCTGTGTGTTCCTCTGTACCCTGTGTATTCTTTTGTTGTATATTTTAGCTACAGTTACTCCTGTGTTTCTTACCAATTTTCTCAAGTTGTTTTGTGTAAATCATTTCTCTGCAGTTAGAGAATCCTAACCTTTAATACTTAATACTCTGTCTTTAATATTACTTCTTATAGTTAAATTACGAATAAAGTAATTTATACCTTGAGATTTTAAATCAGTCTGACAATTATTGGAAAAGAAACGATAGTGCCTAATGTTTACTATATGTTGAAAGATCCAAAGAATGGAGAATGTTTTCTGAATGTGAGATTACATAGAACATTAATTTCTTACCTCTTTCAGTTACTTTTATTTTCCTTTACTATATCTTTTATGATAATTGGTGCTAAATAGAATACACTAATATGTTTATGATATTGTTTTTAATCATGCCAGTAATTTGTTCAAGTTAAGATATTGTGCTAAGACTTTGTTGAAATGCCTGTATAGTCTGTTACTTTTCCCCAATAACCGTATTCTAATCCCTAAGATAATAATGTTCTAAATGGTGACATCTGAATTACTCCTTTTGTTACCCTAGTTACCTTTGGTAATTGAGTTACTTGAAGAGGCAGGGATGAACTTGCATGGAGACTAGAGTGTCTGTCTGTGTGCCGACCCAACCCGTCTGGACTGAACATTTCTTTCACTGTGTTCATCTGTCCGTCTTTAAGTCTATCTTATAGTTTTTGTCTGGGCTGACTCATCTTTGTGACCTTTGATTACCTGCTTTAAATGAAAGGTAGCTCTGTTACCCTTTACCTGCTTTAAATGAAAGGTAACTCTGTTACCCTTTACCTGCTTTAAATGAAAGGTAGCTCTGTTACCCTTTACCTACTTTAAATGAAAGGTAGCTCTGTTACCCTTTACCTGCTTTAAATGAAAGGTAGCTCTGTTACCCTTTACCTACTTTAAATGAAAGGTAGCTCTGTTACCCTTTACCTGCTTTAAATGAAAGGTAGCTCTGTTACCCTTTACCTACTTTAAATGAAAGGTAGCTCTGTTACCCTTTACCTGCTTTAAATGAAAGGTAGCTCTGTTACCCTTTACCTGCTTTAAATGAAAGGTAGCTCTCTTACCCTTTACCTGCTTTAAATGAAAGTTAATCGCATTAGCCACTGCAGACACCACCTGTCCCTCTAAACTAAGCCTAATTTACCAAAAGACTTCGTATAATACTCTTGTAATAATCACATAATGAGATTACTAAACACTATTTAATTTACTTCATAGGACTAATCTTAGCCATTGCTCACAATGTAACATTAGTATTAGTATCTTTTGCTCTAAGAAACAGTCTAACGGGGATTAGGGCTACTACCTCCACATCACTGCATGCCTCTCTATCTAAAAGCTGAGGGTTTCTCTGACGATATTCCAGTGGCTCATCACCCTTAACTGCTCTCTAATAATTTACTGCAATGCCTTCGTAGAGTAGTACTACTGTCTGGCAGTAATGTAGTGTACTACTGCTCTGTCTGTAAACTACTGCAGCTACTGTCTGTTGGTACTGCAGCTACTGTCTGTTGGTACTGCAGCTACTGTCTGTAAACTACTGCAGCTACTGTCTGTTGGTACTGCACTGTCTGCGCACTACTGCAGCTACTGTCTGACAGTACTGCACTACTGCTAGTACTCTGTCAGTACTGCCAGTACTCTGTCAGTAGAGCATCACAAGGTGTATCATTAGTGTTGAGGAAGTGGCTTAGCCAGCAAAACCAAACACTTCCCTTATATTTCACTGCCTTTCAATCCTACGGATAAAATTGAAACATTTAGTCTATGTGCTCTGTGCAATCTACCGAGTTGTTCAATCTCGAGAATGCGCTGTGCGTTCTTAACCCCCTTTCCTGAATACCTTTATTGTATTTATTATGAAATCTAAACTCCCCCGCCAGGTCATTAAACAATCGGTACAACTAACTAGCGAATACAACAAACTGCATTGCGGTTATTTTATGGTGAGAGTTTCAAAGTAATCGTCCTTTATTTCTGTCATCTTTGTTAGGTTTTTCAAAGTAATCTTCATATATTTATCTATAAATTCATATTATTTAGAAACTCTCAACATTATGACCGTTATGCAGTTTGCTGTATCCGCTAGTTTGTTGTACTGTTTTATTCACGATTGTGTGATGACCTCGCAGGGGGGGGGGGGGTTGTGAGGCGGCACGACCCCCACACACACATTTATCTGAATTTGATTTCTAAATAAATAAAATGAAAATATTATCGCACTCTCGTCATTAGGGGGTTAAATGGGTTTAAAAACGCGCAGCACATTCTCGAGATTGTGCAAATTGGTAAATTGTGCTCTACATATTAGATGACGTGCAAACTGATGAAGTAACCACGCTAGCCAATCTTACAAGAGAGGCAACAGTCAATCAATTCACTCATTCTACAGTAATGCTTAGATAACTTCAAAATGCTAATTGCATCAATTGAATGCATCAAATAAATCTAAAAAATTGAAGTAGTGATTTGGGGAAATTTCCTACTAGTTTTTGGATAATTTTTGATATTTTATCAGAAGTAGCGAACCTTGAGATTGATTTAGTTTGTAACATCATTACGAACTATTAAAGTAATAGCAATGTAATTATTAGTGAGATTGTAGAGTGTTTTGCTTCACTCTTTGTACTCTTGTTTCTCCCTTAAAGCTGATGCTGATCTCTCTTTTCTTCTCTCTTGTTCATTATACAGAGAGTCTGTCTAATGTAGAGTCTGTCTGCCTTGATCTATCCACTGCATACCTGTGTATCGACTGTATCTATCGATACCTGTGTATCGACTGTATCTATCGAGACCTGTGTATCGACTGTTTACCTGTGTATCGACTGTATCTATCGATACCTGTGTATCGACTGTTTACCTGTGTATCGACTGTATCTATCGATACCTGTGTATCGACTGTTTACCTGTGTATCGACTGTATCTATCGATACCTGTGTATCGACTGTTTACCTGTGTATCGACTGTATCTATCGATACCTGTGTATCGACTGTATACCTGTGTATCGACTGTATACCTGTGTATCGACTGTATCTATCGATACCTGTGTATCGACTGTATCTATCGATACCTGTGTATCGACTGTATCTATCGATACCGGTGTATCGACTGTATCTATCGATACCGGTGTATCGACTGTATCTATCGATACCGGTGTATCGACTGTAGCTATCGATACCTGTGTATCGACTGTAGCTATCGATACCGGTGTATCGACTGTAGCTATCGATACCGGTGTATCGACTGTATCTATCGATACCGGTGTATCGACTGTATCTATCGATACCGGTGTATCGACTGTATCTATCGATACCGGTGTATCGACTGTATCTATCGATACCGGTGTATCGACTTTAGCTATCGATACCGGTGTATCGACTGTAGCTATCGATACCGGTGTATCGACTGTAGCTATCGATACCGGTGTATCGACTGTATCTATCGATACCGGTGTATCGACTGTATCTATCGATACCGGTGTATCGACTGTAGCTATCGATACCGGTGTATCGACTGTAGCTATCGATACCGGTGTATCGACTGTATCTATCGTTACCTGTGTATCGACTGTATCTATCGTTACCTGTGTATCGACTGTAGCTATCGATACCGGTGTATCGACTGTATCTATCGTTACCTGTGTATCGACTGTAGCTATCGATACCGGTGTATCGACTGTATCTATCGATAATAATAATAATATATAATAATAAATAAATAAATATTATTCATTTCTATATGAAGATATGAAGAAATATATAACAATTACTTTGAGAGTCTCTACACAAATGGCCGTTATGTAGTTTGTTGTATCCGCTAGTTTGTTGTACTGCACACTGCATGATTATTTACTGACTTGGTAAGGGGGGGGGGGTTATATTAGTATGTATATTACTATACATATTTTAGTGTTCAATTACATGATAAATAAATTAAAGGTACTAACACACGCTCGGTGTTAGGGGATTAAGAATGCGCAACACATTCTCCAGTTTGAGCAAATCGGTAAATAACACTGCTAATATCGACAGTATCTTAGATGCGACTATCGTTATCTTATCGTTAGAAATCTTTCTTCTTTTGGTTAATCTAAAGCAAATTTAAGTCAATATTTATTGTAGACAAATATCTCATTTCGAATTTAATTACTTTTTTTTATCTTTCCCAGATCTTTTTATCGAAATAGATACTTTTCTCTTGCTATATTTATTTAGTTTAAAAATATTTTCATCTTTTACTGTTTAATTCAAAACTGTGTTTAATTAACTGAAAAAGTTTAGTTTGATTTAATTACTCTGCCGTCATAGGAAATAATGTTAGTAAATGTGAATGTCTTATTTTTTTCCTTTTCTGTCTATGCAAACTCTACTTCATTGGGCCTGATCTTAGGAATATTGCTTTGAATTTAACAGTTTGAGTTATTTATTATCGGAGTAACTCCTGCAGCAGATGGAGTAACTCCTGCAGTAGACGGAGTAACTCCTGCAGCAGACGGAGTACCTCCTGCAGTAGATGGAGTAACTCCTGCAGCAGACGGAGTAACGGACTCTCACCGGCCGGTGTGTTCCCCGTTAAGGGGGACTAGAGGGGGAGGGGGTTATCGCAGACAGGGGGCTACACCCCCCCCCCTAGCAAGTAGTTTGTCTCCTTTAAAACTTTGCTAGACTCGTTAGTCATCACTAACTGAAACTAGTGCTGATAATATCTTAGTTATTTACTGTAAGTCAATAGAAGATTTTATTGCTAAGTACTATAATCTAGTTACGCGTGACTATTCTCTTCATTACTAGTTCTTTGTGTATAGTTTTGACCTAAATCTCACTACTGAAATCAAAATTATTATTATTTATTTATATTAACCACGCTTTTTAATAAATATATAAAAAAAAATATACTATTTTTTTATATATATATATATATATATATATATTTTCAATATGCTAAGTTACACACCAACATTAATAACTTTGAGAACCCGTTATTTTAACGTGGAAGTACAAACTAGGATGGTTTTAATGGCCCCTTCTCCTACCTATAATTGAAATTTAGATAGTTCTTACAACATGAGAATATTTAAAAGGAATGTTAAATGCAAATATATAAATATATAGCTATAGGAAGTAGTTCGAAACCGAGCCTCTTATAGGAGTGGAAAATGTACGAGATAAGAGAGGTGTACTGACACCTTTAATTACATATATCTATAATACTTATAATATAGTTAGAGAAGTTGATTTGTCTCTAGTAGAAAATTTTGTAAGCAATAGGTAGGTAGGTACATATCGATTCCACTGTTTCTATGAAATCTCTGAATAAGTTTGTAAATAATAAAATAATAATACCTTCTTTACTCTGATAGATTTAAGTTCTTTACTCTAATAGATTTAACTTCTTTACTCTAATAGATTAAACTTCTTTACTCTAATAGATTTAACTTCTTTACTCTGATAGATTTAAGTTCTTTACTCTGATAGATTTAACTTCTTTACTCTAATAGATTTAACTTCTTTACTCTGATAGATTTAACTTCTTTGCCCCAATCTATTGCTTGATGGCAGGTCTGTACCTTCACTATTGACTAGGTCAAGTACAAATAGCGTCTAAATAGCTAACAGTAACTATACAGTACAGTCTTTGTTCTATTTGATGTTTAGACTATTTCTTTATAGATTAGGCACTTTAATTGCTGTCTATCACGCTTAGGTACGAATTATCAGGCAGTTACACAATTTACATCATACAGCACATTCTGTAGAATTTAACATTTAAAGTTTTTTCTTAGGATTGAAGATAATAGAAAATAATTCGTAACTAACCCCATTAGGTGTACCGTAAAAAGAGAGCAAGTTACAAGTATAAATATATTTTAATTTTCTTTTTTAATTTTTGTCCATTCAATTAAAGTTAATTAATTTAGAGAATTTTCCATTCAAAAGTAGAAGAAAAAATTATCATTGATGAATTTTGTATATTTACATTAATTGTTTATTCAAATAGGCATATATAGAATTTTGAAATATATATTTCAAATGCGTCATCGTGTACCCCCAAACCACTTCTAAACCTCTACTAACATTGCATTAGTAAAGTTTGAGATACTAGTGTTAGAAGTACTCTCTTCTGGCAGAGAACAATAAGAGTTCGTACGGCTGACATCGCGTGACTCTAATCGTCATAAGGATAAACCCCTTTGCTGAGTACTCTCTGCAATTTGCGGTGATGGAACCGGTAAAGCTGTCATCAATTAGTGAACTGGCGACATCCTGAGCAAGCTTCACAGGGGGTAACTTTCCAGTTATCGAATGGTTCCACATATTCGGACATATAAGAAAAAATGTATCGTAATTTTTATTTAACTTCTACTTAAGTTGGTATCCATGATACCTGCAGGTATCATGGATACCAACTTACCCTTGTCGACAACAGACCAAATTAATTATTAAACTAACCTTTAAATATCCTAACCTTTCATTCTTATCTCAACTAAATCATTTCTCTACTAAGGTTCAAAATCTCTGAACATATCATTTACAAGCAACGATTCACATACATTAAAGTGTTTACTTATCTCTAATAGCTATGGAAATAGCATTTTAAAGAGTTATTTCAAATTAGCCCTAAATCTAGTATTTTAAAGCTTTGATTTTAATGACGTCACGCGGTACACTGTTCTGTTCAGTGCAAAATGTGTCTGAAAGTCCATACCATTGCAGTGTCATTTCAGTCCCAATGTATCGATGGTTGGTTAGTACATCCTTTGCTGCTTCTTGCTTTTATGACCTGAACGACTGGAGTGTGAAATGGTACTAAAATATTAATGCTGCATGACTCTCACACGTGATGTCAAGGAATACACGTGATGTGAAGGAATACACGTGATGTGAAGGAATACACGTGATGTGAAGGAATACACGTGATGTGAGGGAATACACGTGATGTCAAGGAATACACGTGATGTGAAGGAATACTCGTGATGTGAAGGAATACACGTGATGTGAAGGATTACACGTGATGTGAGGGAATACACGTGATGTGAGGGAATACACGTGATGTCAAGGAATACACGTGATGTGAAGGAATACTCGTGATGTGAGGGAATACACGTGATGTCAAGGAATACACGTGATGTCAAGGAATACACGTGATGTCAAGGAATACATGTGATGTGAAGGAATACTCGTGATGTCAAGGAATACACGTGATGTCAAGGAATACTCGTGATGTGAGGGAATACACGTGATGTCAAGGAATACACGTGGTTATATAGTTTCGTGTGTTGCTATATGTAAGTCTTTATCATAGTTATTTACCCTCTCCCCATTATCCTTTTTGAATAGTCTCCATATAGCATTGCTTCTGTGAAAATAGATAGAGATGGTATAAGTAATGTCTAAGAAAATGTACCAATGTAATTTAGAATAAGAATGGCCTTTTTCTTATTTGCCACGTTTTTCAGTTTTTAACACTATACTTGCGGTCTTGAAAAGAATAGGTCCTTCTCTTCAGAACATTAATTAATAAAATCTCTTAGGGTTCATTTATTATTCCTTGGTAAGTGACTGCATTCACGGAGTAGCTTATCTGTTTCTAAATGCCTTTTTATACGGAGACTCTTTACTCCGCCATTATTCCTTATGAGTGCCGTTAAGCCCCTCCCCGTGCAAGCAATGAGCGTGAGTGATCACTGATGCACGCAGTGCCGTTACCCTTTGCAGTATGTCATCCTCTGATTATAGCAAAAAGGTAGCACTCTGTATAGTTGGAATTAACAAGAAACAAAAAGTGCAAAAGAAGATCAATGTGAACTTATGTTAACTAATAAAAACCTTATTTTCTCTGAAAATACAGTATTTTAAGCTGAAATATTTTTTACATTAAATAATCAATGATTAACTATCATAATAACTAGACACACCACTCCCCCTCCCCCTTTCTTTATTATTAAATAATATGCATGAAGCGAATCAATTTTCCACAGTTTGATATTAATTAATGAAAATTGATTACAACTGTTTTCATGCGGAAAACAGTTTTTCATTAATCACTGTTGACATTATTTAAGAGCGGTTATCAACTTCACCGTTCCTTATCACTGCTGCTCATGAGTCAAAAACCAAGACATGCTTAGTATGGCGGTGACACTCATTAGTGCCGCTCACGCAATAATGGCTGTTTTGGCTTGCAGTGGGCGTGGCTTAGTGCCACTTACAGGAATTTCGACAGTTATGAGTGCTCGTGTAAAAGGGCCTTATGAGAATGATCACTTACTGGTGGTTGGTGACTTCGTGCATGAAGCCAGTTTCCTCTCTTATCTGCTTCTTCCAGTCGCTTGTATTTAATTTCCTTTTTGCCATCAGCAATATTGCCTTTGGCTCCGCAGCAGACGTTAAACCCATAATAAATCATTTCAATGTAGATGTCTAATTATTTCAATACATTTCATCACCTCTTCTTTATTTCCATCTTCATCACAGTTTCACGCGTGATGTTTCATTTTATGTGCATCAGACGGTATCAATTTTTGGCGGTGAAAAATGCCGAGTCATGTTTCGTTTCATTCCTCCACAAAATTAAATCAGGAATGCGTAAAAAAAAAACTAGAAAGTATTTAGTTCGGAATTCCCCGAGAAAGCTCCCATTTTTTAGTCACATTAAAATTTATTTTAGTTTTAACAAAGTGGTTCCTAGAGTGTAGAACTTTATAAACAATTCAATGCTTTTATTGTCCCAACCTTTGCACCTCAAGTGAAATAATAATAGGGGCGAAAAATAACACTATAATCCAGACTTTTAATGTGAACTTGCAACTTGTTTGGCATAGTTTCTAGTGCGAACAGATATATCTTCTACCAACTCTGTTTTGTTAGAATAACAGAAAAAGTTGCTCTATATTCCAAGTCTATTAACAGTTGTACTGTTTTCTACCAATGTACAGACTGTTAGACTGACTAGTCTAGACTTTATGCCAAAAACAGATGCACAGTCACGACTTACTAACCACATTGACTGCTCTACTCTTGTTTGCGCTGGTATCGTGTTTCAGTTAGAATTGTTGGAATTGCTTTGCTATGGTTATTCTATGGTGAAATGGGACATATTTGGTGTTCTTAAAGTACATAGTACACCTCTGATATGCTTTAAAATATTATATGAGAACTATAGTGAATTAGTGTGTTGTTTGCATTAGTTTTTCATAGGGTCTCTGTTCATACTTTACACTGTGGATCTGTGTTCATGTATTTAAATAGGCTTTTATTACTAAACTGTAGCGGTTAACTTACAGGGTTTAAGCCGGATACTCAAATTGAAATTCCTGGAAATTATAGCATTAAAGTGTAGGTTAGTAATTTCATTGCTGGTTTTCGTCGTTTATTGGGGTTTGACGTGTGAAAATGAATTGGATTGCAGTTTGGAGTGATGGATTGGCAGAGAGTGATAATTTGAAACTAATTGAAACAGTGCGAAAACATGTGCTCTGTCACTTTGTTATTATTTCGCTTTCTTTAGATTGCTTATACAGGTAGGCCCCACTCTTATTACAAATGGTAATGAGAATATATTATGACTCAAGTTATGCATTTATAACTCCTTAAACATTTCATTTTCTATGAGTATGAATGAAAGAAAATGGTTTTGAAGGCTCAACGTAGCAGTTTATTGAAATGATGAAAGTTCAAAGTAGCGAATGTATTAAAAGTACTAAACCTATAGCTTAACACAATCATTTTAGAAAATGATAATTCTAATTCATACTAAGTTCTTTTTTTTAAAATCATATTAGGGTTAGTTCTAAAATCCATATAGGAAACTTAATGTCTTCTTATGATATAACCTTTCACTTTTTTACCGGAAATCCTTTGCTCTTATCAACTAATTGCCCTATAAACAAAAGTGACGTTAGGTTATTTTCCAGTGATTTCACTGGTTTAATGGTAGAGAGTATCTAAATGTTGTAGTTAATATCTACAGTAAATGTAGTAGTTAGTATTTAATTGTAGTAGTTAGTATCTAAATGTTGTAGTCATTATTTCTAGTGAAGAGTTAATAGCCTTGCATGTAGACTGTAGTCTGATGTAGACCTACACTGTCATTACCTTAAGAAAGCTACTGTGATTCCGGTGTACAAATCAGAATGTGAAATTACCAATAATAGACCAATATCAAAGTAAACTATTTGAAAGGTGTATTTATTGTAGAAAGATTTCTTTTTTTTAGGCGTACATGATGTGTTAAGTGGTTTTCAGTTTGGGTTCCGAAAGGGAAGGAGTACAACGGATACTCTCTCACATGTCATTGAACGCATTTATGAAGAATTAAATGGTAAACACATCAAATGTGTTTATTGGTATACTTTAGTAAAACATTTGACACCGAGAGCCAAGACAACTATATTAGAAAATTATATAAATATGGAATTAGAGGACCGTCCTCTTGAATGGTTTCAGAGTTATCTCCTGGGTCGGAAACAACGAGTAAGAATTGGTTCCCACTTTTCTGATTATAGGACATTAACCGCTAGTATTCCACAAGGCAGTATACCGGGACCTTTGTTATTCTTCTTTATGTTAATGATCTACCTGATGTCTGTAATTCTGCTTATTTCACTTTGTTTGCTGATGACACCATTGTTATTTGTACCAATTCAGATTATGTTGACTTGGTGACAGACACTAATTCTGTACTTTCTAGCCTACATGAGTGGAGAAATCTCTTAATGCGAATAAGACTTCTGCATTACTGTTCAATAGAATGCATCCTTCATAGAATTTGTAAAAATGCCCTCGAGTACACTTTCAGAAATTTAAATTATAATCTTGTCTATACCTACTTAATTTATGGTGTACTGATTCGGGGCGATTTGGCCGATGTTCACCTTAATCCACTTATTATAATACAAAAGAAAATTGTTATAATAATAACTTCTGGTTACTTAAGATCCCATAAAACTGAAATATTACAAATTAAATATATTTATAAATATACTCTTGGCATAAATATGAATAAGCAGAATCTATCAGGACTCCTTGACTACCCAGATCATGTTTACAATACAAGAGGCAGGGATACCTTCTCCTGCCTTTCAAAGACTTGCTCTATGCCTGAGATCTCTATCCCATAATGGGCCTAGAATTTGGAACAGTTTGCCTAATTATATTATAAATTCTTAAAATCGATCGGCATTCTTAAAAAAAGATTGAAAATTTATCTTCTAAACTCATATCATTTGTAATTAACATAGTCTAAACTATTTTGTTTTCATTGCTTCAATAAGTAATCACCTTGATATAGTCATATTTGATTCTATTGTTTATAATAGTTTATGCACCTGCATTTATCTCTAATATACTATAATATATTTAATTTTGTTTTTCCCGAAAAGATTTTCTAATCTTAAATATGGGCTTGAATATTTGGACTGTATATAAGTTAAATCTGGCTGACATCACAGTCAGGCAGACTATGTTGTCTACCTGTATGGCCAATGACATGAGTCATTCTCACTTTACCCACTTGAATATTTTCATTACCTTTGCAAGTGTCTTGGAATACGAATGGATAAATAATCATGTAAATAATACTGTTAATGTAATAAATTATAGTAAGGATCTATACTTCAATAAAATAAGGACTGAAAATGTTGCAGGGAAGTAAGTAGCGTAATAGAAAACAAACAAAACTACAATTACTCCGTTACCCTGTGATACCCTGTATAGGATAATTTCCCCACAGTCTAAGAAGCACTAACCTACAGCATCACTATCTTTAGATCATTATTGAAGGTGAATACATAGGTAAAGAGTCGCTAGTTCATCACCATCACTCTTCTCACAATCATCACTTTAGCAACATTGCTAGGGTTAGTTCCGGTAAAAGTGCTGATAGCTTTGTGCCTAGCACTGCAGGCTATTTTGCTAGGTATTTACTCAAATAAGTCGACTGTTTTCAAAAGTCAACTTTCCGTCCAATCCTAATTTCTCTTTTAAGATTTTTGTTAAGTGTCATTTTGTGCCATAGCGCATCAGAGTATGTCTCCGAGGTGTCCCGGAAAAAAATTCACCGGAAAACATTCCCCGATAAGAGAATATTCCCACGACAAAAATGAAATATGTAATACTCATTCTCATCCTATTTTTCCTAATATACCTAAAAAAAGGAAAAAGAAAATATCAAGAGGATCAAATTACAAGAGTTCTTAGACTGCTTCTCTAGCATCACATAAAATCTAAAAAAATGAAAATAACTAAAAGCTTGCATGCTTGTTTTAATTGAAGAATATCGTCTTTTTAAACAATAAAAATAAATACTAGTATTGTAGGACATGGCCTTGATATAGTCTATAACAGAACATATTCGTCCACAACATTACGCATCTAGTAAACAATCTTTATATTTGCGCTTCGGAGGAGGAGGAGGAGTGTTACCAGCACTAAGTTGCAACTTGCTCCAAGCAAAGTTATTGAAATGATTTTTCCCTTTGGAAACATCTTTGAAAACTCAACAAATTGGATGAGAACACACAACAGTTCTACGAAACCTCCGATGTCAGCCTTCGGGTGATCACTTTTCACTCTTGTGTACATGTTCATTTTGACATTTTTATCTGATATAATAGACTTCTTTCTTGATCCCCTCTGTTGTCTTCCTATGTCAGTGCCTCCGAAGTACTCTGTAACTTATTTCAATTGTACCTCTTAGTTTTCTTTTACAGCTACAGTGACTACACAGCTCACAAATTTGATGTTTCTTATTAGGTATTTAGCTTATAACTAGGGATATGTAACTATCAATAGACAAATAGGGAACAGAAATGTTTTCGGAGGGATTTTTTCCGGATATCGTCTCCGAGTGCGTTACTAGGGCTGTTTCTCTGCTAGTACTGTGCCTTTGCTAGGACTGTTCCTTTGCTATTGCTGGTTCTTGGGAGGTCTTACCGTGGTGGTCTCTGACTCTGATAATAAAGTTATCTTTTTCTCTCCATGTTATTGTGACGCATTGTTACACTCGCTGTTAGCTATGACTTCATTTACGGGGGACACTGGGTGATACCCCTGAGGGACAAAGTGGGACAAAAAGGTACTAAGAGTCACAAATACCGGGAGTAACCGAATAAGTAATGAAAACTAAGTAGGACAAATTCAAACAGCAAGTAGGACGAAATCCATATAGACATATAAATCTTAAAATACTTTTTTATTTTGGTAAAAGTTTCATCATATTAGCTCTAAAATGTACCGCTAGAGAGGCTAAATGTCCTAACGATATACCATTAAATATAAGTACATTACAAGTACTACTCTCCTGAAAAATAGCTGTTTTAGAGGTATGACAGTGTTGTCGAGAATGTGTAGTTGTTCGCTAACTCGTCACTCACCCCGTAATTTGCGAGCAGTTCGTGATAAAATAGTCGCAGTTTATTTTGTTGCGTATCACCGCACCTCACAGTTACGATTAACAAACCGCTTTCGGTGCTATTCGCGGTGAAATAAATGCTATCAATTGGTACACCGAAATATCCGCCAGAAAAAAAGAATATAGTTCACATGCAGTGATATGAATACAAAAAGGTATTAGCTGCCGTGTGTCACTTCCTGCCGGAATAACTGCCGCTTTTTCTTTACCTGTCGGAATTACTGCTGCTTGTTTTTTACCTGCCGGAATTACTGCCGCTTGTTCTTAACCTGCCAGAATTTCTGCGGCTTGTTCTAAAATTGCCGAAATTACTGCCTCTTCTTCTCAACCTGCCGGTATTACTGCCGCTTCCTACACACTGTCCTTTAACTGCCGCTTCCTAAAGACTGTCCTTTAACTGCCGCTTCCTAAAGACTGTCCTTTAACTGCCGCTTCCTAAAGACTGTCCTTTAACTGCCGCTTCCTACAGCCTGTCCTTTAACTGCCGGTACTACTGCCGCTTCCTACAGACTGTCTTTTAACTGCCGGTATGACTGCAGACTCGTATTCAATGGAAGGCGATTTAGTTTTTTCTGCCTCTTCATTTGTTAAATTCTACTAAAATGTCCTCACATTCTGCATACCTGTAAAATGAGTAAATTGTACAATTTTCATCTAGTGGTTCATTTTGACCAGCATAGCATCTACAGAGACCCACACAGGGGATCAAATGACCCGAGTTACTGCTCTCTCACTCTGGATTGAGATGGAAAATGTGAATCTTTAAATCGTCTTCATAATTAGTTTTACACTATTTTTATTGGTTAAAAATGAGAACAAAATAAGCTTATGATGATAATAATAAAGTAACGATATTGGTACTATCCTAACGACAAACGATATCTAACAGTTTCGTTGCATGCCATTTGTATACTGTAACATTTCAAGAAATTAACTTCTTATCTATTTCATATTTTTCTTTGAATTTATGAAAAATCATAAATCTTATTTTATTGCTAAAAAGCTTTAGATAAATGTACAAATAGAGTCTCATAATAAATAGGTAGGTGTTCTATTCCCGTTGTCACAATTACTGTTCATATCATTCATAATATTCGTACTGTAAGTTTATTCTTCTCATTCATTTTTAATGTGAGTTATAAGTTATTATGTATGAATGACTGAGACATGCTTCAATTGACTCACTTCCTGCATATGACATTGTATGTATACTCACTATTACTCACTATATTGCATATAACAATATATATATACTCACTATATTGCATATAACAATATACACTCACTATATCGTATATAACTATATACACTCACTATATTGTATATAACTATATACACTCACTATATTGTATATAACAATATACACTCACTATATTGTATATAACTATACACTCACTATATTGTATATAACAATATACACTCACTATATTGTATATAACTATACACTCACTATATTGTATATAACAATATACACTCACTATATTGTATATAACTATACACTCACTATATTGTATATAACAATATACACTCACTATATTGTATATAACAATATACACTCACTATATTGTATATAACTATATACACTCACTATATTGTATATAACTATACACTCACTATATTGTATATAACAATATACACTCACTATATTGTATATAACAATATACACTCACTATATCGTATATAACTATATACACTCACTATATCGTATATAACTATATTTACTCACTATATTGTATATAACTATATATACTCACTATATTGTATATAACTATATACACTCACTATATCGTATATAACTATATTTACTCACTATATTGTATATAACTATATATACTCACTATATTGTATATAACTATATACACTCACTATATCGTATATAACTATATACACTCACTATATCGTATATAACTATATACACTCACTATATCGTATATAACTATACACTCACTATATTGTATATAACTATATACACTCACTATATTGTATATAACAATATACACTCACTATATCGTATATAACTATATACACTCACTATATCGTATATAACTATATACACTCACTATATTGTATATAACTATATTTACTCACTATATTGTATATAACTATATATACTCACTATATTGTATATAACTATACACTCACTATATTGTATATAACTATATTTACTCACTATATTGTATATAACTATATATACTCACTATATTGTATATAACTATACACTCACTATATTGTATATAACTATACACTCACTATATTGTATATAACTATATTTACTCACTATATTGTATATAACTATACACTCACTATATTGTATATAACTATACACTCACTATATTGTATATAACTATATTTACTCACTATATTGTATATAACTATACACTCACTATATTGTATATAACTATATTTACTCACTATATTGTATATAACTATACACTCACTATGTTGTATATAACTATATACACTCACTATATTGTATATAACTATACACTCACTATATTGTATATAACTATACACTCACTATATTGTATATAACTATATTTACTCACTATATTGTATATAACTATACACTCACTATATTGTATATAACTATATTTACTCACTATATTGTATATAACTATATATACTCACTATATTGTATATAACTATATATACTCAATTATTTTCGATAATTTTAAAAAACACGTTAAAATATTGAATTAAATGTGACTAAATCTTAAATTGAATATTGTTTTAAGACAATAGTCTTCCATTAAAACAATAAATAATAGAAATTTTTAGTTTCAATTAATTGTTATCAAAGTAACAGCTTGATTATTTTTGTTAACGTTTCTATGTGCTGCAAGTTACCTATATTCTTTTTCTTAAGAATGCACGCAGTCAATTGCAGGAAATGCCTGCAGTCACCAGTTGCTAAAGAATGCGAGGTATGAGTGCTCTGTAGTACATGACGGCAAGAAAGCTACCCAGTGCTATTCCTATGGAACACTGAAGCCATACTAATGCCACGGCAAGAGAATGTGTAATGGATATGCCTTCGTACATAGTAAGGTATGTACATAGACCACTTTACTCTTTTTGAATTTAATGTTCACTTTTGTAACTATGGTGTCATATCTTTGCAGCGGAAAAACTTTAGCGAATTAACATCTATTTAACGTTAATTTACATTTGTTTCTATGTGTTTTTTTCATATATTTTCTTTCTTCCATTTCAATTTTTTTAATCTCAGGACCAACCACCTGCTTTTGGTATTTCCTTTTGCTTGTTTCTATTTCCTCCAGTCGAGAGCTGATGATCTGCTTACCTGGAAAAATTCATCACATCTTCCTTCTTCTTGGTAATTTCTTCATCTACCTTCTTTTGGGTACCTACTTCACTTGACTTCTCCCTTCTTTATTAACCTCCTTCTCCATTAAGCTTTCCTCGTACATATTAACAGTCTTACTCTTTCTTGCTCACATTTGTAATCGCTTTATTTTACGTACCTGTGTTCTGTCGTCCTTCGTAAGATTCAATTAAATGGGCATACAATTCTATTAATCATTCGGGAGTTGTTTCAAGTTGACACGCAGTAATTTCTCTGCTTCCACGAGCAGTCTGTCACAGACGGTTGGATTAGTTTAGCTCTTTCCTTTCAGCAGACTGTCCTGCTACAGCGAATCCTTTGCCAGAAAAAGGTACACATGTAATTATTAAGATTTTAACGAAACTATTAATCCGATAATCTAAATGGGCATTCTTGTTGTATCTGTTGATCGGACAATCTTTGCTGTGGACTCGTTGCTTCACCGTGAAGAACTGGAGATAAATCGGATGCCTTTAAATGAGTTTTCATCCAATTTATGTTTTACGATTGATCTGAACGTGTAAACCAGCCCTTATTGTGTAGACTGTAACTTCAAAGCCAACCTAACATCATCACAGGTGTCACAATCTGTGTGTACTAAATTATACCCATTGTCCTATCATTACTTTTCACAGTGACGTTAAAAAGACTCGCTACGTTGGTACAAGAAAGAGTAACAGGAGACATAACTACTTTCTTAATAGAACAGTTTGAGAAAATGTTTGAATCTTCTACTTATGAGGAACTGTTAATTGCTTAGTTATTGCATCATGCAGCCAATTCGGTAAAAAAAACATATTTTCCTTCAAGGAACTACTGATTCTTTTAATACTTTTCTCCAAGTTTAAGTTAACAAATTTCGCATTTGTTAACTAGTCTTCTCTTCCCTTGAAAAAGAATGTGGATATTAACATGTCAGGTTGTTTGGGTCACAAATCTGGGATGAGGGTTCTGGGGTTTTATTTTCGTGAGTTGAGATGGAAAATAACGTAAAAATCAATTCCCCTCAAATTTTTCAGGCAAATAATAAGGTACAAGATTGTTTCATGATGAATTTCATTAGAAAAATATATAAATATGCAAGTCATCACAGCACAACTAACATTTCGTCAATTCGACTTAAAATTAGCCCCACAATAGTGAGGTTGACTCAATGATGTACTTAGAAGACTAAAACTACTCTAAAAAATACACTGTCATAACAACTTTATATACTCTAGTGGACTTCTTCTCTTTAATAACTAACTAGTTGGTCAGTATTTACAAATGCCAGGGATGATATAAATTAGAACAGATGGATAGGATATCTTCTAAATAGACCTACTTTGTGAATACATATACGCAACTTATAAATAATTAGCTACATAGAAATACTTAGTAAAGCTGAAGTTTATAACAGAAACTATAACAATATTCAAAATCATACTCAACTTAAATAATATTTGATCACTTTCCATAGCAACGAAATTCTTAAAACTAGAGACTTAATTACTTATTGCTAATCTAGTCGAAGGAATAAAAGTAATAATTAAAATTAACTGAATAGTCACCAGTCTGGATTGATAAGCTCACTAAAAAGTAGCTTATTTACTATAACTAATTAGAACTAAAGTAACAAGAGAAGGCATAAAATGCGTATACATTAACAGAGTGTTACAACTCTTAACTCAAACCTTATTTTGATACAACAAAGACTAGTTAAAGAAGTGAATTATTTACACCTAATGCACTTAGTAATAACATTTGAAAAGTCTTTAGTAGGACATGCACCTAACGAACATCAGCTAATTTATCACATCAGTTAAAATAGTTCACTAGAAAAGGTTTTGGGTAGAGACACTAGCTGCTAGTAACTAGGTAACAAGAGGCTAGTGATTAGTCCCCTAGCAACAAAAGATGCTAGATGTCACAACATAGTTAATGAAAGCAAAATAAGATGCCAGATGTCACAACATAGTTAATAAGAGTAGCACCAGAATAGCAATAATGCAATGCAGTCCCCTGCAAGGTACGCACCTGCAGTTCTCAGTTTGTCACCTTTGCTCTGAAGGACTCCATCCACCCTGCTGCTTGATGCTCCCATAATGAGGTGCACGGGTCCCTGGGTTACTATTGCTCCCATAATGGAGAGCACGAGTACCTGGGTTGCTATTTTGCCTCTTTAGTTTCTTGCTGCCACAGCTTGTTTGTTTCTTCTTAACGTCGTTTTCATACGTTATACTACCATCACTTGTATTCCTTTTGTGTTTTTTAGTCCTGTGGTTACTGCTGTCTCTACTCCTACTCTTTTGCTTATTTCTCTTATTACCCCCTCCATTCTCAAGTCTCTCCTCCACAGGTTCCTCTTTTATCCTCTTACCACTCCAATCCTTGTGAAGGGGACTGGATCCTTCTGAACACTCACTGATCTTCATCAGCCTCTCCTTCCTCACCATGTCAAAGCTGGTGAAAAGAACTCCTGCCGAAGAATCTTTCAGAGTCTGTGACTCAACCTTTGAGTCATTCAGCTCCATCTTAGAGTCATTCAGACTCTGCAACTCTTTCTTCACAGTGACTCCTTTCAAAAATTCCTTGGCTCCATTGATAAGTCTTTCATTGGTGACAATCCCTCCGGTCTTCCGTTTCTTGTTCTTCTTGTGCATATTCTCATCGAAAGAGTTTACACGGTGAACGTTTACATGTCTCACGGGTCCATCTGAAATGGTATTGGAAATATTAATCACTTTTATGGCACAGTTATTAAAGAACTTTATGAAGTAATAAAACCTGATCAAGTTTTCTTCTGCCATCAAATGATTAACATAAAATGATAATCCAACCTCCAATCATCTAATTTTATTTGCTATGTCATGTTTGAAGGTATCAATGTACGAATTTTGACAATATATTAAAACTAATCACTTTTCTTCACAACTAATTTTGGAAATGGCCTTCATTACAGTTGGTGTTGTTGGTTGCGTCTTCACAATCGCAACAGATTTTGTGCAGTAGTTGAAATAGAAACATATCACCAAGCAAGTGTACTGATGGGCAGCATCAACTCCACGACTCTTGCATACTCATGTTGCAGAAATGAATACTAACAGTGAGAAGGATTTGACCATATCTTGTAAAGCATAAAAACTGCTGCAACAGAAGTGATTGTAGTCCAACTCATCACCCAACAAGAACTTGGTCCTGGTGACCACATGCTCCAACAACTTTAGATAAGATAGTGGGCCAATCAGTAGTACATTCATCTCGGCGCAGTCTTCTTTATATTAGCTAACATCTTAGCCCACAGGCTCTGCACCAAGTCTGTATATTGATCAGGTACCGGTTAATAGTGTGGAAGAAGGCACTAAAACCAACAGCGTGAAGTCATCCGCTTCACGAGGTTATTCTCCAAAATAGTGAAAAGTTCAGAGATGAACAATGGCAACAACAAAAGGAATCTAACCCCACACCAACGGCACCTCACTACTCTGAACACCAGCAACCGTAATCTGTTGCGACATTGAGGAACTGTGATAAGATTGACAGCACAGACCTACCAACACCACGTAATTTGAATAACAAATAAAGATGGTTAACTCTGTCAAAGGCAACACTAAAATCCACCTGGAAGAGCAATGCCTCAAGACCCCTCTCTTGAGGGTGACCCTGAATTACATCGCAGGTGCCGAGATCCTTTCGGTAAGCAAACTGGTTAGGAAGGTCACAAAAGACGCACCACCAATAAGGGAGGAATCTGAACAAAGACAGATAACTTATAGCTACAAATAAAAAATTTCCTGGTTGGAACATTTTCTCATTTAGCAAAACAAGACTCCATAGCAACTCCTGAACATACAGCTTTCCAATTAAACCTCTGCTTCAGAAGAGGTTCCCTCTTTTTGCACACACATGGCACTGTCGACTACGAAGTAACATTGAGGGCAGCCTAAGATGCCACATCAGTAACAAGAGCCACAGGCATGGGTTGGCCCGCAGCAAGTTGATTATAGCTAGCTAATGGTTGTTAAAAAAATCTAGGGTACCATACACGTCATTGACAAAGCAACATAGACATTACAATGTAAACAGATGGTTTAAATATCTGCTGTTGTTTGGTCAATTTTCAGTAGATCTTAAGACTTTTCTAATAAATGAAGTCGACGGGCATTAGTTTGCCTTGACTAAAGTTATTTCCAAAATATGTTGTAAAGAAAACAAGTGAAGCTGCTTTTTTCATAAGAATCATTTTAAAACCTGATATAGCTAGCAAATAAAATTGGATGAATACATTTATCAGCTTCCGTGAAAATCACTATATAAAATTAAAAAGAAACAATAGACTATTTAGAAATTCTCATCTTATTTTGTTAAAGAACGCGTCAGTTAGCAAAACCCTTAGGTTACATTATGCCTATTTCTCACCACCAATAAGAGGCAGGCTGTCGTCACTGTGTCTCCTCCTAGCAGGACTGCCCTCATTGCTAGAGTTTCCCCTGGAGGAGTGCCACCTCAAAGGCAGGGGCTCACTGGGGGGATACTCTGAGGGGGGAGAGTACTGGGGACGCCTCTGTCGCCTGAAGCACAAGTAGAATGTAGAAATGAGCACCAGCACTTCTAGCAGCATGAGCAGAAGGTGCTGCTCTATCATGCGAGTGCTCAGTCCTTGCTGTTCTGATGCTAGAGTTGACACACTCTGTGGAAGATGGAAGAGAAATGAGTTAAACTGACACATAAGGAGAAAACGTCTGAAGATGCTCAGGATGTGGCTGAGTCAGTTTGCTCCATGCGGTTAGGACCATGTTGGTTTGGTTCAATAGTGTATTTAAGTAACGTTTGGTACTTCTCTAAATTAAGGTGTTAAGTAGCTAACGTGTTTAATAATTGCTTTGTTATAGCGAGCAAGCTGAGGTTTGTAATTTGCGATATGCCTTCTATTACCCCTAGTGCATTTGTTGTGTTACATGGTCACATTACTCTTGTGTGCTCACAACCTAGGTTAGCGTTGGGCGGCCGTGTGAAGATTTCTAGGAACCAGCAACAAGGTAACACATTTTTCTTTAGCTTTGGCTGACTAACCAGTGACGTTTTATTGATTGTCATCACAGCATCAACTTAATTTCATTAAAAAAAGATCTGGGCTATTTTGATAGAGAAGTGCTCACCTGGGCTAACTTTTCCACTTGTAGCTGCAAAGCCTCCATGCGGTGGTCTTTCTCCCTCTCCTCCAGTTTCTTGTCATGGGAGAGAGGAGCCTCCTCACTGCTGGAGGAGTTCTTGATGGCGTTGAGGGCGGAGGTGAACTGCCTCTGCATCTCCTCCATTTGTCTCTTGTACCGCAGACTCAACTCCTCCAAGTAGGCGGAGTTGATGGACAGGTTATGCTCCAGTGCCTGCAAACCAATCATAGTAAAGTATGAAACTCTCAAAAACTTAACTGCCAACTTACTACTTCTCAATTGTAATTTTTTTATAAAATAGAAGTGTTATATCAACATTAGCTAAGGAACGAGTTTATCATGTTGTAGTACTTCAGACTATCTCTCCGTTAATTACAGATTTTTTCATGATGTCTTACCTTGACTTTGTTGGTGAGTCTCACCACGACACTCTCTTTAGGACCCGCCTGTCCATTGGTCTCTTTGAGGGGGAGGTTCCTATCCACTGTGGGGAGAGGTGAACCATCATTCCCTTCTTCGCCTTCTACCTTCTTAGTACCACCTCCATTTTTCTTCTCTTTCCCTGCCTTCTCTTCACCTTCTTTGGCCTCAGTCTCCTTCACCTGCCCATCACTTTGAACCTTCTGGCCCCTTTCTTCATCCTCCGCATCAGCCTTCACAGGTTCCTCCACTTTGTCCACCTTCACGTCATCCTCCACCTGCTTCTCCTCCACAACCTTCATCTCATCCACATTGACCCCATTGTTCCACTTGTTCTCCACGACATTGGCGTTCCTGTTAGCCGTGTCTTTAGTGACAGTGTGTACGTTACCACAGGCGACAGTCCCCTTAGCACTACTGTTCTTAGCAGGTGTGTTGTAGTGTTCCATGTGACAGAGGGCTAGAAGGTGGTGACTGCAAAGCATCACACACACGTAACTGTTGCCACAGGCTCTCTTGCTGCACGCAAAGTCCAAGTCCACCTGATTGGCAGCAGGGAAATGTTTGCTGTGTTCACTGCCCACATTTCCCTCCTCTCTCATCTCCTTGTCTATCTTCTCTCGGCACAGGTTCTCCACGAGTCTCTTGCAGAACTGTCTGTCCTGCACAGTCTTGCGTACAATGGGCAGCGAGAGGATTAGTTTGTACTCCTCGTTGTAGCAGCCTGAAGAGGGAAACACAATAGTGAGGTGAAAGGAAGAAAAAATAGTAAATAGAATTGAAAGATGAGTTTTTCCTTATTTTAGAACACTTAATTTTTATTAACCAATTAAATAATAATTAATAAATGTTTCCATACATGTCTGATATTCAACTTTGGAAATTCTTTTTTATCTCAGTCTAATGTGGTTGATAGCAGGACTAACATGGAAGTCTACTTTGCCAGGTCTTACCGAGATGCCAGTTAATGGTGGGTGCGAGGGAGCATTTCTTCTCGTCTATTTGGAAGCGGGGGTTGAGGCTCATGCACTCGTTAACGGATGGGGGATTGGTGGCGGTGGAGCCACTCAGTGACTTCGATGCCCCCCTATTCAGCACCCCCAGCACATTGGTGAGCATGGATCTCAACACCAGGGGAAGCATGCCCCTCTCCTCTGAAATAGGGGGAAGATGGTCAGTGAAGGGGGAAGATACATATACACATGGTTGACGTACATTTTGTCCGACGGATTTTCGTCAGTGGATAATTAACACATTGTATCGGGAGGCGTGATTTACTGAATATATTACTTAAAAACATTGCCTTGAAATATATAGCTATTCTTTGAAAAAATGATAAAATGGTCTCCACAAAAGAAAACCGAAAGCTTCTAATATAAAAATTTTAAGTTTTGAAAGTAAATTAAATTTACCCACCCTTCTTCTCCTCCTTAGTCTCCTCCTCCACCATCTGCTCCGCCTCCTCTTCCTCCTCCACATCATCCACCAGTGAGTCTACCACCTCAAGCTCCGACACACCGTACACCTTCAGTTGTGTGATGGGGCAGAAGAACTCTGTGCCGTAGTGGGACAAAACCTGAACCTGAAGGAAGAGAAGGCAATTAGTGGAGAAAAAGGTTATGAAAAGAGAAAACAGAATTTAGAGGTAAAACTATTGCAAGTACGGTAATTACCAAGTTATCGGACGGTTCCACATCTTCGGTCATTTAGGAAAAACACATATACGATAACTATAAATTAGTCTATATTCTATTATGTAGCCATCCATGATACTAGCAGGTATCACGGATACCAAATTCGAATAAGATAAATTACAAATTTTCTATACGTTTTTTTTCTTACATCATCGAAAATGTGGAACCGTCCGATAACTCTCACTTTACCCTAGCTACAACAGTCTTAACAGTGTACTAGCTACATCATCCTTGGTAGTATCAGCTTCCCGTGTTCCTTTCCTCACCTTGATGTACTTAAATACATCCTTGGTGTCGATGTAGAACTCCTGAATGGCTCTCTCATCCTTGGCTGTGAACTTCCCCAACTCTGACCAGTCTTTAGTTGGGTACCTCTGACTGCCGTAGAAGAGGACTTCCTTCGGGAGGTTACTGTACAGCTCGGTGTTACCCAACTCAAACTGTTGCGGAAAAAGAACAGTATTAGCAACTCACTCACTCTTTCAGGGGAAAGAAACAGTTGTAGAATTAGGAAACCTTAGTCAGGGAAATTGAATGTAAATGTTTCCACATGCCTTAGTCGTAACTCCTATCTATCTTTCTCACGGAGTAAAAGATTCAGTCTCTGTAGAAGAGAGCTTAGAAAGTTTTCTAATAATAATCACCTTTAGCTATGAAATGTACCTACAGAGTAATTAGTTTTTCGGGTTATAGAATTCTTGTGGTTAGTTGAAGCAGATGATATTTAGTTGGCCCACCCAAACTATGGATGGGGGTTGGAGTTGAGGATAGATGGAGCAATAGGAGAGTTATAGTCTCAGTAACTCCAATCTCAGTTATTTTAACATAAAAACTTGGAGTAGAAGTAAGTGTCCTTCATTAACAAATAAGCATACATATACTTAATCTCCCATAGTCCCACCATAACTTACCCCCCTCGATCTCCCATAGCCCCACCTTAACATACCCCCCTCAATCTACCATAACTCCTCCCACCCACTCACTCTGATCGGTTTGATGCTGTCGCACAACTCAATGACAAACCACGTCTTGTCACCACAGTTATTTAGCAGGTACTGGTCATCTGCTGAAGATAACACCTGTAGAAGATATCTCACGTTAATTACATTTGCACTTTCACCTAAATAGAAAAACTTGTAAAGATTACAGTTAGTAACTAAAAGTTAGTTAGTTTATACAGAAAACTCTATATATCTATATAACCTACATCATAGGAACAAAATTAACTGATTAGACATTTTAATTCAGAGTTTCAAGAAATCACTAAAAAGTAATTAATTTCTTACAATTTCCCTCTTTATTGTGGATTGATCGGTAACTAAAATAAACCCCTACAGTAGATTTTCTCACATAAAAAGCGTGCACAGCCTCGGGGTTCGATGCTAGCAGCTTGCTTCCACACTCCCACCTAGCGTAATTCTTACTCAGGTCCTTCTTGCCTACAGCAGGTTTGGACACCTTCTTGGGGGTGTCTGAGGGGGTCCCACTCACCACCTTCTGACCCCCTGAACCGTTAGTAACTTCCGCAGCTGAAAAATAAGTAGTAATTGAGAGAGACAATATAATGGAACCTTTTGATTTGATCGATTAATAACTTTGGTAATTGTCTCTAGGATGGTTAGTTAATCTAACCTACATGTAAGAATGAAAGTAGTGGGTAAACACTTGCTTACCAGACACTCTCAGCACTCGAAAAATGGGTTTTATCATATATTATGATAGGACAAACAGTAATTTCTAAAGATCGCATAGGTTCATCATGACGAGTACTTTGTTTCAATATCAGAAACTCGGGACATTCGTGCTTATGTATCCAAAATATTTGTACCACTTCTAATAAACAAATAATATTAGAGCAGTTACTCACCATCATTTTTTTTCTCCATGGCGACTCTCTCTGCGAACTGACTGTACGTTTCTATGTCATCTTGAGTGGCATTTTTAGCCTCTCCATCAGCTGTCTCCGAAGTCTCAGTCTCATTGAGTACAGCCTGAGAAGTCTCACTGACTGCTTCAGAGGAGCCACTTAAATCATCGCCCCCCAAACCAACCACTTCTTTTTCGGAAGAGTCCTCGTCCACTTTCTTTGGAATGGAATCTGGAATTTCAGCTGTGGTAGAATCGCCTTTTTCGTGTTTTGAGGCAGCATCATTGGGGACTGAAGATTCTGTTGAAATGGAAGGGGTAGAATCTTTGCCTGATGGAATTGAGTCTGTAGTTGCTTTTTCTTGTGAAGTAGAATCAGGATCTACCTTTGGCGAAGTAGAATCAGAATCTACCTTTGATGAAGTAGAATCAGAATCTACCTTTGGCGAAGTAGAATCAGAATCTACCTTAGGTAAAGTAGAATCGGATTCTACCTTTGATGAAGTAGAATCAGAATCTACCTTTGATGAAGTAGAATCTGATTCTACCTTTGGTGGAGTAGAAGAATCCAATTCTGTAAATTCGGTAACCATATTATTAGAAGTATAGACAGAAATTTTTCCTTTTGGGTCCATGTTAGGTTCTAGACTTTGTATTTTGCTATTAGTATTCTTTTCAGTTATAGATTCTTTTTCAGAATCAATTTTAAGATTAGCATCTGTCATTTCAGAGAGAGATTCTATGATTAGATCTGTTTTAGTATCAGACAGTTCTTTATTATTGTCAGGTTTAGAACCTAAATTTAGTCTCTGACTGTCATCTCTTGGAATTCTTTTGCTCTCTTCTTTAACAGACGAAGATTGTTCCCCTGAATTACTCTCTGAATTATCTGAAGATTTGGTCTCGACTGATTTATGACTTGAACCATCTAGAACTTTGCCTTCAGATTCAGTATGACCAACAACTCCTGATGACATGCTGTGTGATAATCTATCTTCTAAAATATTCAATTTCAATTCTTGTTTGTTGTTTATTTCTACTATTGAAGATGCTGTTTTTTCATCAGATTCAGAATTCATTTGTTTACCGGCAGAAACGTCAGGTTCTGTATTTTTCGTATCATCTTTTCTAGATTCAGATTTAAAATTCTCTTGGTACTTTGAACCATCCTGAGTACCATCGACTAGAATGTGTGAGTCTGTGGGAGGAGCTTCCATAACGGACACCACATCCTGCAACTCATTGGAAGGAGTCACAGGATTACTGTCAGTGAGTCGCATTTTTTCTGTTGCAGTTGGTACTGTGTTGTGACCTGAGATTTGACCAGATAAAGCCTCAGTGGGAGTTGGCGGTGTACTGTCAATTCGATCGTCATTATGTTTAGACTCTTTTTCTTTATCGGTGTAACTTCCTCTAAAATCTATATACCTTTCTATTTTACCATTGGAAACGATTACCTTCTCTAAACCAACATCATTCTTCAACTTAGGATCTTTAGGATTATCAAAATCTTGAGCGTCACCTAGTACACTTTCAGTGTGTGGACTTTCCGCAACTGAATTGACAGACGTTTGAGGTACATTGACTTCTTGAGAAAAGGCTTCACCGGACTCTGTCTTGACTGTGGGTGTGGCTAGGATTCTCTCCCTAGTCCTAACAAACTTATCCTTCTTCTGAGCACTCCTCTCCTCGGAGTGGTAGATGTCCCTCCAAGAGGAGCTATCCAGCTGCTCCCTCTGGATCCTCTTCTTCTTTAGCTCCTCATCCAAGAACAGGAAGATGGGACTGTTCAGGGAGTAGTTCTGGTTGGAAGAACTAGACACCAGACCGTCCAGTACTCCTTTTTGGTGCGGACTATCATCGTCCAAGATGTTGATTTGGCTGATGCTGGAAAAGAAATATAAGTTATTAATTAAATGCATCAGCATATGGAAAAATAAATAAACAAAGTAATGTGCCCAATTAAACTAATAAAGCAGTAATTTGGAGGTGGCAATTTTAGAGACACTCGCCATTAGGCCGGCATCATAAATAATTACTAGTAATATCTATGTAATTATAAATGATTACAATAATGATGAGCTAATTTTCATGATTGCAATTTCAACAGAACGTGTACAGATTCATGAAGAAGATGACTTTAATTAATAATTACTTCAATTCATCCTATTAGGTATGGAACGTGAAGAATATTGATGCCTCGATGCACAAACACCTGTAATTAAATATCAACTGAAATTGTTAGCAGATGTATTATAAGGCACTGTTTGTCACAACAGGTGTTCTTTGTATTAAAGGTATAGGCGTATAGTAAGTATTTCACTTTATTACTGCCAACTATTTACTGGCAATGTACAGTATATACTATATAATACTATTTGTTCAAAGTTTACTCTTAGTCTAAGTCACAGCAAGTTAAATGTAACACGACTGTTAAAATAATTAGTAGCGTCATGACTCGGATGTTTAGTGATAAATTGTCCTATGAAATATATAAAGTTACATGAAAGAAAAAGCTTCTACCAATTATGATTTCAACCTGAATTTGTTAGCAGGTTTCTTTTTCGATTGAAGCTCATGAGTAATTCATTGCTTTTAAAATGACAAGGTTTTTTTTTCAGTTAATCTGTTTGTGATAACAGATTGTAAACAGAAAAACTAAAAATTATGAATTCCTTTTGGATAGTCAATATCATTTCTAATTTGGAAGGCTCACTTTATAGTCATTTAAGAGTGATTAAATGTACGTAAATAATATATTCATTATAGACTGAGAAACAGAAAATCATTTTCACTTTTTAGCTGTTAGAAAATTATCTTGGGGATGGAATGAATACAAAAACAAGAAATGGAAAAGTTTTCGCTACCTATTTACTGTAGAATATACTTGGATTTATTTTAAACAAAATAGTGGTCATGAAAATGCGGAAATAGACTGAAGAATTTCTAATAAACTAAAAAGTCTTGTAACTAATCATTCCTTCAGTACAAGTGTTGAAAGCAAGTAATTATTACAAGTGTTGAAAGCAAGTAATTATTACAAGTGTTAAAAGCAAGTAATTATTACAAGTGTTGAAAGCAAGTAATTATTACAAGTGTTGAAAGCAAGTAATTATTACAAGTGTTAAAAGCAAGTAATTATTACAAGTGTTAAAAGCAAGTAATTATTACAAGTGTTAAAAGCAAGTAATTATTACAAGTGTTAAAAGCAAGTAATTATTACAAGTGTTGAAAGCAAGTAATTATTACAAGTGTTAAAAGCAAGTAATTATTACAAGTGTTAAAAGCAAGTAATTATTACAAGTGTTAAAAGCAAGTAATTATTACAAGTGTTAAAAGCAAGTAATTATTACAAGTGTTAAAAGCAAGTAATTATTACAAGTGTTGAAAGCAAGTAATTATTACAAGTGTTAAAAGCAAGTAATTATTACAAGTGTTGAAAGCAAGTAATTATTACAAGTGTTAAAAGCAAGTAATTATTACAAGTGTTGAAAGCAAGTAATTATTACAAGTGTTAAAAGCAAGTAATTATTACAAGTGTTGAAAGCAAGTAATTATTACAAGTGTTAAAAGCAAGTAATTATTACAAGTGTTGAAAGCAAGTAATTATTACAAGTGTTAAAAGCAAGTAATTATTACAAGTGTTGAAAGCAAGTAATTATTACAAGTGTTGAAAGCAAGTAATTATTACAAGTGTTGAAAGCAAGTAATTATTACAAGTGTTAAAAGCAAGTAATTATTACAAGTGTTGAAAGCAAGTAATTATTACAAGTGTTAAAAGCAAGTAATTATTACAAGTGTTAAAAGCAAGTAATTATTACAAGTGTTGAAAGCAAGTAATTATTACAAGTGTTAAAAGCAAGTAATTATTACAAGTGTTAAAAGCAAGTAATTATTACAAGTGTTGAAAGCAAGTAATTATTACAAGTGTTAAAAGCAAGTAATTATTACAAGTGTTGAAAGCAAGTAATTATTACAAGTGTTGAAAGCAAGTAATTATTACAAGTGTTGAAAGCAAGTAATTATTACAAGTGTTAAAAGCAAGTAATTATTACAAGTGTTGAAAGCAAGTAATTATTACAAGTGTTAAAAGCAAGTAATTATTACAAGTGTTAAAAGCAAGTAATTATTACAAGTGTTGAAAGCAAGTAATTATTACAAGTGTTGAAAGCAAGTAATTATTACAAGTGTTGAAAGCAAGTAATTATTACAAGTGTTGAAAGCAAGTAATTATTACAAGTGTTGAAAGCAAGTAATTATTACAAGTGTTAAAAGCAAGTAATTATTACAAGTGTTGAAAGCAAGTAATTATTACAAGTGTTGAAAGCAAGTAATTATTACAAGTGTTAAAAGCAAGTAATTATTACAAGTGTTGAAAGCAAGTAATTATTACAAGTGTTGAAAGCAAGTAATTATTACAAGTGTTAAAAGCAAGTAATTATTACAAGTGTTAAAAGCAAGTAATTATTACAAGTGTTGAAAGCAAGTAATTATTACAAGTGTTGAAAGCAAGTAATTATTACAAGTGTTAAAAGCAAGTAATTATTACAAGTGTTGAAAGCAAGTAATTATTACAAGTGTTAAAAGCAAGTAATTATTACAAGTGTTGAAAGCAAGTAATTATTACAAGTGTTAAAAGCAAGTAATTATTACAAGTGTTGAAAGCAAGTAATTATTACAAGTGTTGAAAGCAAGTAATTATTACAAGTGTTGAAAGCAAGTAATTATTACAAGTGTTGAAAGCAAGTAATTATTACAAGTGTTAAAAGCAAGTAATTATTACAAGTGTTTGAGAGTTCACTGCAATCGTGTGAATACTGCAAGTTCATTACTTTACTCATGTACCACTACTTTAGGCCTGCCATTGGCGCCAAACATACCCTGAGCCCTCGAGATGATTGGGGAGAAAGTTAAGAACGACTCACCAGAATACTAGCATACTTAGAATAGTAGCACATAATCTCAGAATAATGCTATGTCCAGAATAATGGTCCTAATCACTGTGTCTGTATTTCAAGTTCTTCACAGACTTTACTAATTAATGCGAAGTGACAGGTAAATATTAACAGGTTGACCATGTGGTACTCATGACCCCAAAGTGTTTAGTTTGCTATGATATTTAAAGTATATTGGAGGGTGTTAATTAGGGCAACTATCACTCACAGTACATCTATTGAAGTAGCTATGCATATTAAAATAAGAAATACCAATTGTATGAGTAACAAGTTACCATTTTAGTAATAGTAGGCCAAGTGTGACGAATAAAAGTTAAAACTTTCAGTTGTATGAAGACGAATAAAAACTGGAAAATAAAATGAAAGAAGAGAAATGCAACGTATTTAAGAAGATGTAAGGTTTATTCAATATCTATTTAATAACATACAAGATATAGAACTAAAGATATTAGACTCTTTCGGTTAAAATTGAAAAATATGTAATTGTAAAGTTATATACTTGAGTGCATTAAAATATTTCTATTTGCTTTAATGTGCATATAACACAAAATATATACATACATATATAATACAATAATAGATTAAAGCATACCGGAAGAAAAGAACATAATTTGTCTTATTAATTATTCTGCACATGTTTTAGTGTTGCAATCTGGGACAACTACCTTTCAACTCAAAGAGAACTTCAAATTATCCCAATAGAGTAGTTAATGTAAAACTATTTTATTACAGGGGGAATTTTTTGAACTAATATAAGAAAAATAACTTCTGAAAACGTGAATAAAATTTTGTTTCAATAAAAATAATATCTTTTTGAGGTAAGTGTATTAGCAATTTTTGTTCCAGTTACAAATAACTCCTTTTTGCTCATTATTAGTTTGTAGTGACTGATGAAGTACAGCTGTAAAATAAGATAGTGAGTTGCCACAAACCACCATTCTCACGCTAGACACCTGGCACAGGTGTATCTCTAACAAATGTTCCGGTTCATTCACTCGAACTTTTCTCTCTGGTTTCGAAAGGTATACGGAAGCCATGAGAAAGAACACATGTGTTGTTGAATGGCTAACGTGGGAACGTGTAATTTGATGAAATAGGTCAGTCAGGGCATTGTATAATATCTATTTATATTTATTTACTTATTTACAGAAAAAAAATGATTTGTTAACTTATATTGGTATAACTATAGCTACATATAATCTAAATAACAGGTCTAGGTCAAATAATCCTCGGTCATTTGATCCCCGGTCAATTAATTCCCAGTAATATTTTTCTGTTTAAACACCTAATATATAATTTTTGTTTGTGTACATACAGGGTGGGGCGTAAGTTTGGAAGTAAATGAAATTGCATATTATATTCCAACGAAAAATATATTTAATAATTTACAGTTATGTATTATTACATAAGGGTTTTAAGAATTCAAAAATCATACATTTATTCAAAATGTCCCCCCTTGTTTTTAATAACAGCCTCAAATCTCCTCCGAACTCCTCCTACTGCGGCACGCAACTATTCTTGTGAAATTTCCTTCCAAGATCTCAGGAGCGAACGCTTTAAATCATCCACACTGCGATGGAATTTACCACAGGCCTTTGATTCAAGAATGGACCACACCGAAAAGTCCATAGGATTAACATCTACGGAGCAGGGAGGCCACATTTCTTTGGACTAAAACCGTGGAAGATGGTCATGGCACCAGTTTTGAGTGACATTTGCAGTATGTGAAGTCGCGCCGTCTTGCTGAAATGTCCATAGAGTGTCATTACCGAAGTGATCATTAGCTGACTCCAACATTGGCGTCAAAATATTCTCAATATAACATTTAGCATTGATTTTGGCACCTTGTTCCACAAAAATTAAAGGAGATCTCCAAGTTTCTGAAACGGCGGCCCAGACCATTACTGAAGCAGGTTTCATGGTTCTGTGGACATTTTTTTGGTTGTATGGGATGTCTTTTGCACTTTTACCAATTATTCTGTCATTCCTCCGGTTGTGAGCCATTTCCACTGTGAAACTTTTTTCGTCAGACCAAACAATTTCACCAGCCGTACCAGACTTCAATTCTCTCAGAAGTGCTTTGCTTCTCTCCAATCTCTTTTTCTTTACAGCTTCTGACAGAGTCCGTCTCTTTTGGAGGGTGAAAGAGGACATCTTTAGGTCTTCTTTGACAACTCTTCTCATTGTTCTGGGACTCACATTAGCTGTTTTGGCTAACAATCGTATTGACCTTTTCGGGTTCCTCCAGATCTTCTCTCGGGCACATTTTATCAGTTGTTTGGTGCGTTGTGAGCGTGGTCTACCACTTCTTGGACGATCAGTCAAGTCTCCTCTCTCATTAAAACGCTTCACACACTTCCAAACAGTCGATCTCGCTATTGAGAGAGTCTTTGAAATGACGGAATCTGACTTCCCGGCACGGTGTAGAGCAATAATGGCTTCTCTTTTGTCTGACATTTTTGAATTGACTAAATTTTTGTAAAAAATAACACTGCCACGTCATAATGTAGTGTCTCTACTATAGTTCAAACCCTATCACCTACTTAGGAACTTATTTTTAAGAATTATATTAATGTTTGAAAAATTGCTTCCAAACTTACGCCCCACCCTGTATTAATGACAACAGGTAATAGAAATATACACCTTACATTTAATAGAACTTTAACAAAAACTAAGTAATAAGGGTAAAAACAGCTGACATGAAATAAATTTTTATCCCCCACTCCATAAATAATTTCCTTATCTTTATCTGTCTGTCTGTCACGCTTTAGTAATAGTCAGAAAACAGGCTAATTATGTTACCAGAATGTACATATTTATAAATAATTTAACTAAATTAGGAACTAATTCAAAATCTATGTCATTGAATATAATATTATCGTCATTATTCAATTGATAACTTTAGCTAAATCTGAGGACACGGACCATAATTTGGATATTTAAATTATACACACAGACATTGAAACAAATGAAAACACGTTATTTTTAACGAGAAAGTACACTAGTATTCAAATAAGTAACAAATAATACTATCAAATTAGCATTCGGGAAAAATATTATTCAATGGCAAGATCAAATGTACAGGCATACTTTTCTCTTATTACAACTCGTACATATGACAAGTAAAATAAATGTGGAACATGTTTCGCTATTATTACGGATATAGAAAAATAATTGAGGAGTAACTTTGACAATTTGGTAGTTAGTTTTCAGTTGAGCTGTTTTCGCTGTAACTATTGCACACATTTGATTAGAAATCATCTTATGGTCAATAGTATACGTATTACGTATATTATTTAACATAAAATTACATTTGATCTACCGCCTGTACATGTTATAGCGAAAGCAGCTTGACTGGAAACAAAATCTAAAGTTACTCTTAAAATATGTTCATTTCCAGGAGAAATAACTGCTATTCATGTTCAACACTTACTTGAGTTGTGAACTTGTGATTGCTACGACTTGTACTAAGAGCGATTTATGCCTTAAATCTAATAATAAATTAAATACATAGAAAATAAACTAGTATAATAAGTAGAGTATAGAATTGGCAATGTATTCCAAAAATGCTATTTTATCTGTAATAATAATTCATTATTGCGGCAATCATTTCTAGCTTTTTTCCTGGCAAATTTCCAGTATATTCAAAAATAAAGATCATAAAATATATTTGCAAGCTAAGGTACCTATATTTATTACCTGAAAGTAGTATATGACTTGGAATCAAATGATCAGGAAGCAGTTGCCCGGGGATCAAATGACACTGGGATCCATTTTATATATTTAATCTAATACTATCGTTAGACGAGTTCAGAGTTATTGAACGGTTCCACATTTTCGATCACACGAGAAATATGTATATAATATTTATTAATATAACGAACTGGATGTTAAAATATATACCTTTTCAATATATGTTCGAAAATGTGGAACTGTTCGATAACTCAGACCTTACCTATCTATTCAGTCAATCTATTTCAACTGAGTTATACTATCGAGCACAGCTGTTACTATCATTAATTGCATACAGATGATAAATAAAGTCAAATGATAAATGAAGTCAATAAATCAATGCGATTGACTCAAATAAAATGTATATTATTGTGTTTAATGAAATTAAAAAAAATATTTTAAAGTTCATTCTTGCAATAGTAGTTTTATTGAAATAATTAAGAAAAATACTATTCCAACTAGAACTGGTAGCTACTCATAGAAATTAGAAAGCACACTTTCGCTGCCTCTAATGAATAATTATAAGACCTTGACCTTTGACCCGATCACTCCCAAAATCTAACCAAATGGTTCCTATACAATGACAAATCGTCCCTCAAAATTTTAATAACAATACAAATAAATAAATATTGCCCATCAAGACATAACATTCGGCAATTTTTCGATGTTAATATTTATAAAAGAAGAGGTATTACAAATACCGAAATACTTTTATAATTTAAATACTAAAAGTAGTATGAATTCATGATTAGAAGCAATATATATATGTTTGTATCCTCAAAAAAACAATAATACTGTCAAACACAGTTTTAGTTATTAACTATTTTCTGGCTTAGTGGTAACAATTGATATAATTTTAAAGCACATTTCTACAATGTTTAAGCATCCATTTAGCAAAACAATTAGCGTACAAGTAGAGAGGTTAAACGACTGAAGAGTATAACCCTAGCGCTATCCTCTAAAACTGCAAGTAGCGTTAAAAAAATGATAAACATGGTAAAAATGAAAAAAGACAATCCATAATCCAATTTACAACAGTTCGTGGCCCAAGGGACGCCACCCCCTTTTTCTTCCATTAACCACAGAGAGCTTCAGGATAGAGCAAATGGGGGTCATTAATCGCATTATCGGTCACATAGTTTCGACTTAAGAACTTAACTAGAACGAAAAGACATGAAGGGTAAGTTCTAATCATCGAACTGTTCCACATTTGCAATCATATAAGAAAATATATAACATTATTTTAATTGTTCTTATATAATCGATGTGGAACTGTTCCAAAACTTAGAAAATCCCTATTTTATAATTACCTAAATACTCTTCTTTCTTGCTATGTAACATAGATTGTAGAGAGTATTCAAATAGTGCATTGGTTGTTATCTTATCTGTAGCTATAGTGACGATAGATAAGGGAGGCGTGACAGGACAAATACTTTACACCGGTCAGCACTTTAAATTATCACACCAAACTCATGATGTCTATTGTACTACACAACATGCATAGGGTTAGGAAAATTATTTAATTTAAATAGGGAGTTTAACGTCTGCTTCGGAACAAAAGCCAATTTGCAGACGTCAAAAGGAAATCAAGTACAAGGGACTGGAAGAAGCAGTTAGAGAGGAAAGTGGTTCCACCTACCACCAGTCGGTAGTTCTGAAAGTATTAACAACTTGAACTATAGGTAGCACTATAGTTTAGAAATTATAGAACAGCTACAACGATAAATGCAAACTCTGATCAGAAATTGCTGATAAAATTAAAAATATTTATTAAAATAAAATTGCGATTTTAAAATAAAATGAACAGAATTTGAATAAAGATACCAATTCATAGCAACAACAATTAAGAGCATTTATAGAGCTCTAATTGGTCTGAGCTAGCAACAATATAATAAAAGTACACATATACGAGCATTATTCTCATTTATTATGATTTCCAATTATTATTATAGATAGCAGGTTATTAGAACAGATATTAGCATGCAATTAAAGTAAATAATCATAAAACAAGATAACTAATTCTATTCATTTTTAATTACATAGTGAAATATTCTACATCCAATTAATGGGAAGATAAAACTTAATTACACAATAAATGAACATAGATAATAATGCATGTTGTGTAATGAAAAATGATTCAAACCGATGTAGGTAATTTAATCGGAAGGTAATAAAAAAATATACTCCATAGGTATTTTTTAGCAATAGGGGAAAAAAGTCATGAACTATTTACAATTCAGAATATATTTATGGTGGGGCCATAGAAGATTATGAGAGTACCCCCTCTTAATCTTCTATGCCCACTACCATAACTTACCCCTCTGGGATAAGTAGAGTCCCCCTCTAAATCTTCTATGGCCCCACCATACCTCATTCTTTGGGCTTGTCGTTACAGTTCTTGATATATAAAGTTGCTATACTTAACATATATAGAAAGAATATAGGTTGAACAGCTGAATAAACTAAAATAAACTCACGGGGAAGTGAGTCATGAAATATGTAAGTATGGAGTTTATTGTATTATTTGGAGCTTAAATATTAGTTAATTCAAAACAGAAAATATGATGCTGATAGAATTTTAACGTTACGGAAATTCATTTTACAACCATAAGCCATAAATTAAATACAAGGAACTTTGTAGAAACAGTTAGACAGGAAAGTGGCTCCAGCAACAAAATAGCTCAATAGTCAATCGCAGTGCTCATGAACACAGTAAAGCTACTCGGAGCTGAACAACTACTCATACTATAATAATTCATTGGATTTGTATATAGACTAGAAAATGAACAGTTTGAGGATAATGAGGCGTAAAAATGAGGCCTAACAGCAATGTAACATTAATGTGACGTCCACAGCAGGAAATAAATGCGATAAATATAGTACTGAGAGTATTTAAAATAAACAACTAAAGACTTAGAATTAGGGGTTGTGACAATATGGTTCTAAAATCACAGATCTTAAGAATAGACGAAATGAAATGGTATCGATTACTAGTGTAGAAACATTGCATACTCTTTAATTCTCTCCATAATATTTTCGTAGTCTATGATTTTAAAAGCATATTGTAACAACCCTAGTAATAAGGATACATTCAGGGGTGATAGAACACACACACACAGACACTAGTGTTATCTCAAACGAGCAAAGACAATATAGGGATAGAAGCCATAGGTTAGTATCTCCCTGGCAACAATATCCCAGGGAAGAAAGATTTATTCCTGGGATATATCCCTAATATCCCAGGAATAATTCCTCGTTGCCAGGGCTAATCAACACACCCAAAGTGCTAAAAGCAAATGGAGTGTATGTTGCATGCAGTGAAGGTTGCATAGCAGTTTAGCTGCATTTTACTGTAGCTTATATGAGCTGTGAGACGATACATCCATTTTGTTGGCAAGCAGATAATTATATGCAAGATATAGTGTAGCTTCTAGCGATGTTAGATATGTAGCTTGTACAGGAAAAAGAAGCACATATTCTGATGGCGCTATGTGCTATTGTGATAAATGGCAATAATTTTAATGAGTTGTTATTGCAGTTAGTTACTATTTTAACTATTGCTGCAGTTATCTATGCTTTAAGTAGTGTCACTGTTTCCGGTATGAAAAAATTCTTAGTTTGCATTTAGAAAAAAACAATGAGAAAATGTTAAAGAGAAGCATATTGAACATTACACATTGCACAGGGGAAATTGAGTGTACATACACACTATACACTACACAGGGCAGAGTGTATAACTACACAATACACAAAATATTGACACAGAGCACTCACACAAGTGTCAGCTCTACAGAGTTGAAGGTCAATGTGAAGGGTACGACAATATTAGTTACATAAGGGCAGTTCAGAGGGAGAACTACGAAATGAAACTAAAGAATGAACAGTTATGTAAAGAGGAAATTAAGAGGGACAGCTACGAAATGAAACTAAAATAATAAGCAGTTATCAGCATACACAGCGATGGAAAGAACTAAACATTAATTGGTGGCTATTTAATTTAGATTGAAAATGAAGCCGTTAGTGTAATTTATCCAAGAGTAACAACATAATTAATTAATCAAATGCAATTAGTGTTAATTTAGAGAAGCTTTAAGAAATGTGTTACAAGGAACTTCAAAGAAAAGAAACGAAAGAATATGTATTTCATGTGTCCAATCTAATTCATGACTGCATGAAAGCTACTCTAAATAAGTGATCTAGTCATCAATTGCCACAACTGTGATGAAAAGGACACTAAAAACGTATACTGCTTTCACAGATGGAAGAGGAGAATGAAGAGGTAATAGTAAATGAAGCCTTTCTAGTCTTAAATAATAAACTTTAATATTTGAACTGAAAAAAGTGCTAGATGATAAACCGATTGAAATAAATTGAATTGTTGCTAAAATTCATGAAAAATGTCCTAAAGCCGAATGAGGAAACATCTAATGTTTTGCAAACTGACAAGGCCTATCAACGCCAGAATGTTTTACAAACTGACAAGGCCTATCAACGCCAGAATGTTTCACAAGGCCTATCAACGCCAGAATGTTTCACAAGGCCTATCAACGCCAGAATGTTTCACAAGGCCTATCAATGCCTGAATGTTTCACAAGGCCTATCAACGCCAGAATGTTTCACAAGGCCTATCAACGCCAGAATGTTTCACAAGGCCTATCAACGCCAGAATGTTTCACAAGGCCTATCAACGCCAGAATGTTTCACAAGGCCTATCAACGCCAGAATGTTTCACAAGGCCTATCAATGCCAGAATGTTTCACAAGGCCTATCAACGCCAGAATGTTTCACAAGGCCTATCAACGCCAGAATGTTTCACAAGGCCTATCAACGCCAGAATGTTTCACAAGGCCTATCAACGCCAGAATGTTTCACAAGGCCTATCAACGCCAGAATGTTTCACAAGGCCTATCAACGCCAGAATGTTTCACAAGGCCTATCAACGCCAGAATGTTTCACAAGGCCTATCAACGCCAGAATGTTTCACAAGGCCTATCAACGCCAGAATGTTTCACAAGGCCTAGCAATGCCTGAATGTTTCACAAGGCCTATCAATGCCTGAATGTTTCACAAGGCCTATCAATTACATCAAATTCAGAACATTAATCAGTTGGATGAAACAAAAGAAGAGGGAATTTCCAAATTTGAATTCAAGGACATCAATTCACTCACATTGCAACTCAGTAGAAAAAAGTAAGGGAAAACCTACAGCTTTTAGCATGTATACAAAAAACAAGAGAAATCAAACATGTACATAAACACAAAGCAAACTTTACTGAATAGCCATGAAATAAGAATCTATGCATACTATAATAAGAGCCGCGTCTGCCTGTCTGCATCTGTCTGTCACACTTTTATTAAAAAACTTGTGTTAAAAGGGGAAAATTCATAGTTTTGATTTTTGAGAATAAAAAATAAATAATGTAGTTATAATACGAACTTTCATTTGAATACAATCTTAAACAAATATACTAATTGAACTCTCAAAATAACTGCAATAGGTAATGAATGTAATATTATTAATAAGTAGTACCTCTAAAAACGATAAATATTATTTAGTTTTCACTTCTCCTTTCCCAACATCTGGGTCACTACAAGTCAATTTATGAAGGAAATAATTTAAGGAATATTTATCGGTCAGACGATATAAAGAAATAGCTTTGCTATTCATTAGATACTTAAATAAAGTAAATTGGTCTACAAACTGAAATTGAAACGATCCCCAAAAAACACATACCAACGGTATAATGTCTGCTTCAGTCATATCGTGACTATATCAATGATGTCAAAAGGAAATTAAATACAAGGGACTGGAAGAAGCAGTCAGAAAGGAAAGTGTCACAAAATCTAAGACCTCGTAGTTGAAGAGCATAACCCTAGCGCTATTCTCTAAAACTGCAAGTAGCGTTAAAATAGTAATAAATTTGGTGAAAAAGACAAATAGCAATATCACAAGAGTTAAAATAGTTTCTTTTACTCACTGTAAGACAAAGAGTGCCGCTATTATTTCAAATAGCAAAGTGCAGAACAGTTGGTACAGACGACTTGATGTCCACTCCTGCATGGTGATAGGGGGGCTATATAGACCCCCTCAAACTGGTGATAAGGGGGCTACGGACCCCCTCTAACTAAACCCACACGCATGGGATAAACTAAAGAAAAAAACACTCTGAAAAACTACCAAATGGAATAATTAAAATAGAATTAGAAGTTATGGAGGGGGCTATAGAAGAATAAAAAGGGAATCTCACGTAACTTCCTATGGCCCCACCATAACTTTTTCTTTGGGTAAATATTAACTAAAGAGTATTTCCATTCACACAAGCAATCATACAAGTAATTAACGTACATATACTATTTTACACATCTACACAGCCTGTGATAGGGTAAGGTTCAAGTTATCGGACTGTTCCACACTTTCGATTATATAAGAAAAAATTGTAATAATTTAACTCTTTATTTCAATTGGTATCCATGATACCTGCGTGTATCACGGATACCAAGTAAATAACTGGATGCTCATAGCCCCCAGATATGAGAGGCCAATTCTCCCTAATATTAAAGGAGGCCAATATTCGCCTCTCAACTTGCCCTCACACACTGAAGCTGTTTCAGCAATGAATGTTAACTTCGCCTCTAGCTCACCCTAGACCATCATTAGGCAAATAAAATTGTCATCATTAAACATATTAATTCACCATTAAGAATTTGAAAGTTCATCATAAAACTATTAACCTGACTTGCTTAGCTTAAAGTTAATTAAAAGTCAGTATGCATTATCATTAAAAAATATTTATTTCATTTATCATTAAAATCCAGGTACATAATTATTTTAAATATATAACTATACAGGTATTGCATATGTAGGCTAAATGAAAAGAAAATAACTAATTAATAATTCATTTCTATATGTTAGTCTGAATACGAAATACGTTATTTAATATTTTCTAGTTCAAAGAGGTGTCAGTACCACTTTCAGATTAATAAAAATGTTCAAGATGTTTAAACAACAGTACAGCCAACTTAATATTAGACTTGTTGCAAACAGTTTTCACACATTTTATAGAGGGAAGGTTGTGCCGGTGTTTCTCTAACAGACAACAGCTAACATTGCCAACAGTGATAAGAGTTTCCTATTCACTATGCAGTCACTTTAACAGAACTAAAATGCTTTGCAGGTAGAAGAGTTAGTCAACCATCAACGTACAATAGCTACCATTGAATCTATAGCACTCGAAAGTAGGAATATCCACTAGTGTACTAATTCATTGAATGTAGAGTTCCAATCACTGCTCTATGTATACACATCCATTAAGTGTATGTATCGTATGAAAATACAGTTCCAATTACTTCTTTAAGTAGGAATAACAACTAAGTGTATAAACCCATAGAATTTGCTTCTGTATACACAACAACCCCAATGCACTTCAACGTCGTACTAAAGCAAAGTACATTTACGACGTACTTAAGTAACTGCCTAGCTCACTAGATGATTGCCCTAGCACTCAATATACTAGTTCCAAGCACAGCAAGACATAGCGTGTGCTCTTTTCCCTAGCAACAGATAGCGGCGCCAGAGTTGCATGACTGAATAGTTAGGTACGCGACTCTAATATATTCAGCATTGAGGTATAGTGTATTAAGAAATATATCGCACAACTAGTAAGAGACTCCAATACAGGGTGTCTGACACTTTTGTTGCCAAACTTTAACATAAGGTTGCATTCGTCGAAATAAACACTTTTTATTCTATGAAGGTATGGTCTAAAATGATTAGTTGAAGAGTTACAAGGTTAGGAAAGTAGTATCTGTACAATTTATTATTATTAGTTAACATTATTTTTTTTTAATGTTGCGATAAAAAACAAAACATTTTTTTTATTTCGAACGTTTGTCCCCCAAGGATTCGTGAAACTCCTGGTGTCTTTTCTCGCGTCCGCCAATCATTGACAAACATTTGAACGCTTGCATCGCAACAAATGGGAGGCAGTTTGAACTCATTTTGTAAACATGTAACCTAATTTTAGATTAAGTTTCTTGTGCTCCTAATAATTACTATCAAAATGTTTTGTTTCTTATCGCAACATTAAAAAAGTGACGTTAACTAATAATAATAAATGGTACAGATACTACTTTCTTACCTTTAACTCTTTAACTAATCATTTTAGACCATACATTCATAGAATAAAAAGTGTTATTTCGACGAATGCAACCTTATGTTAAAATTTGGCAACAAAAGTGTCGGACACCCTGTATATTTAGCATTGGGGTATAGTGTATGAAGGAATATATATCCCACAATTTATTCAAACCTTTAGTTATTTGTTCAGTAGAAAGGGTTATAGGTTTTTGAGAGGGAAATACGGGAACTCGATAGGCTTCATGAATATTGTTTGGTGTAGAACTGTAGATATAGTAGGGTGGATATTTTAGAAAATTAAAGTTATAGTAAGAGTTAGTTCGTGGTTAGAGCTCAACAGGAAAACTTCCCTCATTATGACAGTTTGGTCTTTGATTTTTGTGCAGTTGTGATTAACCAAAATTCACACACTTTGGTTTATTCGGATACAATGAGTTGTTACACATGATATTGTTGAGATGGACCTGAACTGGTAAATTACCACAATATTTAAATAAATACTAAAGTTAAAACATAGACAGGGTCGTTATGTTAATATTTAACATATATTTATCGTTATAGAAGTAATTAAAGTTATTAAGTTATATCAACTAAAAAAAATAAGCACTTCCAGTAATATCAAACCATATCAGTTTAATGGTTTTATGTGAAAATATTAAAGTAATTATTATATATTATATATAAGAGATGTAAATGATCATTTTCTGTATAATGTTTAGGAGTGATTTCTGGTTAGGTTATAAATTATTAGATGTTAAAGTTTCGGACACCTACCAATACAACTTTTATTTTATCTATTAGTTGTAATTAATTTCGTTTTAACGTCAGAGATATGGCCTTCGATTCCACAGCAGTCGTTAAACCCCTACTAAAGTAATCACCAATATCAGTATAGGGTGTGCAATGTGAACTGATGTTGGCTTGTGAACAGACATAGGCAAATAGTTAGAGCCTACGCACCTGCTTACTAGTGCACTTGTAAGAAGACTTATGAGGGGACAGGAATACTGAGTCAGCAGGATTTAATACCAGAGTAGATAGCTTTTGGTTCAACGTTTCCGAACTACTAAATAGGTCTTACTTTCAAGCGACTTGGTTATGGATGATAAAAGTAAAGTTAGTTAAACATTGGAATATTAAGTTACGAGATGTGTAAAGTTAGCCTAGGACACCCTTTTGATATGTTACGTTTAGTCTATTGTGCGATTAGTGAGGTTTGGATAGTTAGCCTCAATACAGCTTATCAACTGAGTGTTAGAACTATGAGTTTTAGATGAAGATTTACTAAGTAATGAGACTGGAAGATGGGGACCACTGCAGTCTCAACTCCCCCAAAATGTGTCGTGTAATGTATACCGAGTTAAGCCTTCGCTACTTATTTAGTGTAATGGTATTTAAGACTTTGAGGTATTGATTACCATTGTGGTAATTCATATTTAAATACTTTAGGGAAGAACCTTAATGTTCATTCCTTTGTTCTGAAGGTTATTACGATCATCTTGTTATTATTCAATGCGCTTTAGTTCGATATGGTAATGAGTTTACGGAGTTTTATTTATTATTCTTCAATAAAGAACAGAGAGAACTTAAGATAATTAATTGAGCAATTGGAAAATAGCCGGAAAAATAAGTCTCTAAGACTAATGAATTATGAACCAAAGACTTTGTTCGACTGAGTAAATGATGAATGTGCGTAAAGTGGAATCTGCTTACATGGTATACGAGTACACCTCCATATACAGTGTACCTGTATATGGAGGGTAAATAAGTACGTCTCTATGCAGGGTAAATAAGTACCACAGGAAATGCATAGCGCATCTACTTCCTACAAAGGTGAACTGTTAAATTCCTCCTACGATCTCCTTAACGGCAAACAGTGTACTAACGGTAGGTAGGTACTGCTTGCAACTCTGTGCCATATGGGTACATTAGTAAATAGCCACCCATTGAGATGATATCGCGAGTGATGTTTGATTTAAAATAGAAAACTTTGAGCTAAATAACTAACACGTCAGTCAGGTCAGTTGTTTGACTGGTGTACAACTCCATTATATTAAATAGCTACGTAATGAAGAGTAAAAACACCTTTTTGCATATTAAACTAGTAAATAAGTATAAATACTTAGTGCAATACAAATTAAGAGATAGGGTAAGTTACGAGTTAGCGGACGGTTCCACATTTTCAATCATACACGAAAAAAGTACTTTATTGTCATTATTTAATTCGTTATTTCAATTGGTATCCTTGATACCTGCAGGTATCAAGGATAACAATTATAATAACTAACAATTAATGATCATAATATACTTTTTTTTCTTACATGATCGGAAATGTGCAACTGTCCGCTAACTAGTAACTTACTCTATGTGTGTAGGTATTAACTCAATGCACTTTAGAAGGATATCAGGTTAGCTTGCTGTGCAGACTAACAGCAATGCAGTTATACAATGTACAGCCATAGTCTGATGTAAAGGATACTCATTTACAGTACACCATTCAGTCATTTTGCAGTCACTTGCCAAGGAATGTAACGAAAAGAGACACAAGCACCGGTGGAAGAGGAAAATGAAGAGGTGAAATGAAACCTTCGAGTCTAAGAGAATAACCCTAGCACTATCTTCTGAAAAATTACAACAGTTCGGGGCACAAGGGACGCCACCCCCTTCTCTTCCATTCACGACAGACAGCTTCAGGATAGAGCCAATGGGGGCTTATGATACATAAAGTATATAAAGTATTGTAAACAATTAAGTCCTAATGTAATTGTTTAAAGAATTAAATTGTTAATATTTAATGTACAGTGAATTAATTAATTAATTAATTAATTACATAGCTATGTGTTAAATTGTACATAAAGATCAAAATGTAATATTTATAATTTGAAATACAATTTAATTCTTTAAACTGTATGCAAATTATTATCAAATATATTTTGATATAAAGGTACAATCACTTGTATAATTGAACAACACAATTGTTCTTAATAATTTAATTTAAAAATAATATTAAAATGTAATATCATTCATAGGTTGTTTGAATGAGTACTACCAATCACAACCATTCCCAAATTAACACAGGTGGTGAAAAAACACACATTCCCTCGCTATTACATTTCCACCAGAGGAAATACTCTAAATTCAATGTCAGTGAACAGGTGAGACATTGTGATGGTGTGCTTGCAGGCAAAGAATTAAACACCCTATGGCACATTAAATGATTATCAGAAAAAGAGTTATTTTCACTATCACATTGAATAACGATTGGTTATCTCCAAGGTCACAGGTATCATATGTGGCGCCTACAACCATTGGCAACACTTGACGTAATGCCACGTGAAATGGAGAGGGAGGAGCTGCACACACCCTCCCTCAGGGAGAGCTTTGCAATGACTGCCGAGTGGTAGCTCAACATTTAGAGGTGATGAGGGTGGTTCGAACTGTTAACTCATGTACCTATGCTGTCACTGTTTGGCTAACAATGCATCACGTAATGCATGTCACTGATTTGGTAAGAGACAATGAAAAACAGAGGTCAGACTGTTGTAAGATAATGATTGCTTTGATGGAATAAATGTTAATGATAACAAATGTTTAAAGTTCAGTCATGCCAATCGTGAAAGTGGATAAATAAATGTCTATGTACACATTCAAAAAGATCAAATAAACACTGAATTATATTTTCGTACATTTTTATGAAGAATAATACTGAAATATTGTGAATGAAAGTGTAATGAACATTTAACTGTTTCGCGCCAATTGGGCTAATATGTCCCGCTAGTAACATTCATATTCTATTGGGATATATTGTTCCAGCAGTCTGTGATGTACATGACTAGGGGGACATATTGTCTCATCATAAGTTTGAAATAAACACAATATCAATAGATTAAAATAAGGAACAAGTACATAAATATTATTAGAAAACTTAATTATTACGCATAATGAACTCAGGAAGAAAGTTGGCACGAAATGGTTAAGTTCAATACATAATTGAATTGAATGCAAAATATTTAAAAAAATCATCAATATTTTTTCATTATATATTTTAAAGTGAAATGATAAATTTCTGATCATCAATAATCATCAGAATAATCAACCATCTGCAATAATAATAATAAACATTCTAGCAATAATCAACTACAAATTTATGGAGAACTAGATTACGTGCACTTGGTAGAGCACATACCTTCGCCGCCGCTTGACCCGTTCTCTCCCAAAATCTAATAAACTGCTAACTGGATAATAACCAATCGTCCCACCAAGTTTCATGCAATATGGTTCGATACTTTTTCAGTAATTGAGTTATAAATGACCTTGACCTTTAACAGATCGCTCCCAAAATTCTACCAGATGGTTCCTGGACATTGACCAATCGTCCCATCAAATTTCAGACAATTTGGTAAAATATTTATTGAGTTATAAATGGCCTTGACCTTGATCTTTGACCCAATATTTCCCAAAATCTACCAAAATGCGCCTTGTGTATCGATCAATCGTCCCACCAAGTTTCATGCAATATGGTTCTGTACTTTTTGAATTATAAATGACCATGACCTTGACCAGGTCACTCCCAAAATTCTACCAGCAGGTCACTGGACATGGACCAATCGTCTAACCAAACTTTAGACAATTAGGTAGAATATTTTTTGAGTTAAGCGAATAAAAATATTAAAAATAAATAAATACAGTCCAAAAAGTAACCTCTTTTTCTGCAAAGGTAATTATTAAACATAAAATATTATATCAAATAGACTAAATCAACCACTGCAACACTCTAAATACCTTATGTCTAACTCTAACCACATTATTAAATCTATCCAATTGTTCATTTAATTACCATTTAGATGTCCTTATATTCCTAATCAAGTTACACAGGTACATAAATTACACATGTTACATGTACACAAATTACACATGTTACATGTACACAAATTACACATGTTACATGTACACAAATTACACATGTTACAGGTACACAAATTACACATGTTACATGTACACAAATTACACATGTTACATGTACACAAATTACACATGTTACATGTACATAAATTACACATGTTACATGTACACAAATTACACATGTTACATGTACACAAATTACACATGTTACATGTACACAAATTACACATGTTACAGGTACACAAATTACACATGTTACATGTACACAAATTACACATGTTACATGTACACAAATTACACATGTTACATGTACACAAATTACACATGTTACATGTACACAAATTACACATGTTACATGTACACAAATTACACATGTTACATGTACACAAATTACACATGTTACATGTACACAAATTACACATGTTACATGTACACAAATTACACATGTTACATGTACACAAATCACACATGTTACATGTACACAAATTACACATGTACACAAATTAAATCACACATGTACACAAATTAAATAACACATGTACACAAATTACACATGTACACAAATTAAATCAAACATGTACACAAATTAAATCAAACATGTACACAAATTAAATCACACAGGTACACAAATTAAATCACACATGTACACAAATTAAATCACACATGTACTCAAATTAAATCACACATGTACACAAATTAAATCACACATGTACACAAATTAAATCACACATGTACACAAATTAAATCACACATGTACACAAATTAAATCACACATGTACACAAATTAAATTACACAGGTACACAAATTAAATCACACATGTACACAAATTAAATCACACATGTACACAAATTAAATCACACATGTACACAAATTAAATCACACATGTACACAAATTAAATTACACAGGTACACAAATTAAATCACACATGTACACAAATTAAATCACACATGTACACAAATTAAATTACACATGTACACAAATTAAATTACACAGGTACACAAATTAAATCACACATGTACACAAATTAAATTACACATGTACTCAAATTAAATCACACATGTACACAAATTAAATCACACATGTACACAAATTAAATTACACATGTACACAAATTAAATCACACATGTACACAAATTAAATCACACATGTACACAAATTAAATCACACAGGTACACAAATTAAATCACACATGTACACAAATTAAATTACACATGTACACAAATTAAATTACACATGTACACAAATTAAATCACACATGTACACAAATTAAATCACACATGTACACAAATTAAATCACACATGTACACAAATTAAATCACACATGTACACAAATTAAATTACACATGTACACAAATTAAATTACACATGTACACAAATTAAATCACACATGTACACAAATTTAATTACACATGTACACAAATTAAATTACACATGTACACAAATTAAATCACACAGGTACACAAATTAAATCACACATGTACACAAATTAAATTACACATGTACACAAATTAAATCACACATGTACACAAATTAAATCACACATGTACACAAATTAAATTACACATGTACACAAATTAAATTACACATGTACACAAATTAAATTACACATGTACACAAATTAAATTACACATGTAGCTACACAAATCACACATGTACACAAATTAAATTACACAAGTACACAAATTAAATAACACATGTACACAAATCACACATGTTTCTCAAGTGTTACACACGTCTCCAAGAGAAATGTGAGTGACAGGTGTAACAGGTGCAAAGGGACGGAAACAGTCGACAGTGAGTGTGATACGAGATGAACAGAACAATGAACTAATTTCAATCATAAGATTACAAATTGTACTTTAAAAAAATCTTAAAATACTAGTAAAAACAGATTTGAATTAGAACCTTCACCGCCACTACATTTTAAAGTTCATGGATCTTTTTGTGACCTTGACCTTTAATCCAATCACTGTCAAAATTTAATCAGATGGTTCCAGAATAATGACCAATCATACCACCAAATTCCAGGCAATTTGGTTGAAGACTTTTAAGTTATGTGAATAAAAAATTATGTATGCTAATATATAAATATTGTCAGTAAATTCTTATGTTACTGCAACTTACAATAATATAACAGTGGGCATATAATAAATTATCTTATTATTTTTTTGGATGTGTAGAAAAGATACAAAAATATTAAATGATATTATTGTGTTTTATAATATAACTAAATCATTTATAGCTTTGTTTCTTTAGCTACTACACATTGAATCTACTAATATATTAAGTTAGTTCAAATATAAATTAAGAAATTTCACGGACACTTCAAAACAGAACAACACAGCTGCTCTATTTGTGAAGATAGCATCTTTTGTAAGGAAATAGAAAATAAAAACAAAATTTATCACTTCTTCACAATCATGGTTATTATGCTCTATTCCTATATTGCTTCAAGTTACAATAATATAGGAATGAGGTTAGGTACCCACTTTCATATATTACTACAACATTGCAGTAATCTAGGAATTTATCATATTGTCAATCAAAACAATTTGTTAACTAACTCAAATAAAATAACTCAATCATCAGAATAGTTTAATTCTTACCGTGTAGAAGTATCTTCATCACTGGGCCCTGAATTGTGTACTGGAGATGATGAGGGATTTTTAGCAGCTTTCTCTTTAATTTCAATGAACTCAACCTTATTCTGAAAAAATATAAAGATAGATAAAGAACTGTATAAAGTTAAATAATTAAGATCACCAATAATTGAATTGTTAAAATGATTTACATACCTTTTCTTCTACAATGACAGGGTTTGGGTATTCAATATATGATTTGACAGTACGCAGGTCATCATCAGAATTTTCTTTAGATTTCTCAGTCAACTCTTTAAGACCTAATATTTTTCTAGCCTCAAGAACTGCTTTAGGAGATGGCGCTCTTTTAGGAAGATCAATATCTAATTTTTTATTAAATGTATTCTCAATACTTTCAATTGCTTTTGGTTTTTCTGGTATCAATAATTTTAAATCTCTTTTTGTAAAAGGAATGTCTCCAGTAATTTCTGTATTGTCAATTGCGTCTTCAATGTCAGAAGAATTGACATCCACTTGCTTTAGGACTGTCTCTGAAGAAGATTCAACAGACGGTTGTGCATCATGCTGCTCAGAGTCACTGTCAATAATTTCAAAAGATCTGAAAGAAAAGGATAACTTAATTGAAACAGATGTAAAATATGGCTCTTTTCATCTTATAGATCTTATCAAATGATAGCTTCCTTATCATATTTGGTAGTTATTATTTTGGCAGAAATTAGATAATAAAATATATTCATAATTTAATTAAAGAATCACACGTCATACTAATTCTATGGCTGATTTCAAAGAATAGATGCATCTATCATTAAATATTTCTCAACTTGTCATTCTGTCACCAAAATAACAAATAAATAGTATTAAAGTTGCCCAGGATCAAAATATGGCTAACCTGCAGATTTCAGAATATGATATTCCTCTCCCAGAAAACACACATTGCTAATTTTTTCGCTGTTAGTAAGTAATAAGTAAACCTGAGCCCAATTTTAGATCTCTAATTCTCTGAGGGAGAATGGACATCTTGAATTAATTCCTATGTTACCATTAATTTAGCTGAGGGAGATTTTGAATCTGCTGTTGCAGTGCTGAGAGTAGGGTCACATAGGTAAATTGTGATCCTTTAATTTTTAATTGCTGTCCTATTAAAATTAATTCAAAATCTCCCGCAGCTAAATTAATGGTAACATAGGGATTAATTCAAGATCTCCCACAGAGATCTCCAATTTCTAAAATTCAACCAAAAACTCCCGCAGAGAGTCTTGGAAAAATGTTCCATATTCTGCAGACTGGGTTATTAATGTTTCTGATTTTACCGAGAAAAGAGACCGCAATTAGTTAAAGTGCTGTAATTTAGTGAATTCACCCAGACTGCAGAATATGGGAATTGGAGATAGGGTCACGCAGGTAAATTGCGGCCCCCTATAATTTTCAATTGCAGCCCTATAATTTTCAATTGCGGCCCTATAACTTTCAATTGCGGCCCTATAATTTTCAATCGCGGCCCTCTGGAGACTCTCAAACATTCTGAACCGAAATTACATCAAAATGTTACATAGCTATCAAAAGAAGTGCAGTGCATGCTATAATTTATTATTTCAAGTTTTTAACGTGTGTTTTGAAGCTATGATTTTTCTGTTGTTCTATGACTTTCAGTAGCAGATTCAGAATCTCCCGCAGATAAATTAAAGGTAACATAGGAATTAATTCAAGATCACCCGCAGAGATCTCAAATTTCTAAAATTAAATCAAAAACTCGCGCAGAGAGTCTTGGAAAAATGTTCCATATTCTGCAGACTGGACGCAGCTAAATTAATGGTAACGTAGGAATTAATTCAAGATCTCCCGCAGACTGGCAGAGATCTGAAATTTCTAAAATTCAATCAAAACTCCCGCAGAGAGTCTTGGGAGAAATGTTCTATATTCTGCAGTCTGGGTAGTTAGCAACTTAGTATCCGACTGAACTGTTTAAAGTACAACTACAAGCACTCTTATCAGACTCACCTGTATTTTCCGTTTAATATTTAAAATTCTTACCTTATATTAGTAGATAGTGACCCAATCACGATGAAATAAAATGCAATAAAATATACTATGAGGGATTCAGTCATGATGACCACAAAATAGTGGATAGGTAGCTCTTTTAGTTAGCTATTTCAACACAAACTACTTCCGTAAATGCAATCGGTTGACTTATTCTATTTATAATTTATGTAGTACTTTGATCAACCAGAAGTAGATTTATATCACACTTCCCAACAAAAGTTCCAAAATTAGGGCACGAAATGGAGATGGCGGACATCTCGGACATATTGATTGTTTAAAATAGAAAATAGGTTGCAATCAATGGCATTGACTTCCACTTCACAGATCAATGACGTGTTTTTACGTCGTTTGTTTTGATTTCTTGAATGCTAATGCTCACAAACTCATGATTCAGACGTACGCAATTGAGAGGATCAAAACACTCGAGATTACTCTACAATGATAAGATCATACGAACTTATTTATTAGAGATGAAAAGATTATACGTGATAATACAGAGAGTCGATACATACAGAGTTCTCATTTCTAATAATGGTGAATCAATTGATTTGAAGCTTCTCTCCACTCTACATTAAAATTTCTAGCTATGATTGATGGTCCTCTCCAGGCTCCGGGAAAAAAATGAGCTTATTACATGATATTAAAGAACTAAGGTCTAGCCGTCTAGGATCATTATTTTGCAAAACCGCAGACAATTCAGCTCAGTACACCTAGGTATATATATTATAATATTTTTTATTATGAAGTTTATACCTACCTAGTGGACATTCAAACAAACTGTGTACAATCTTTTTCTTCAGACAGAAAATCAGCAAGTCGGAAGAAAAACGAGCTTTGTATAATTCTGATTATTAATTTTTAAAACGCACTTAAAATATTACTATAACACCAACTTTCATGGGGCTTGTAGCAAAATGATCAGAAACAATGAAACATTAGCCTTATTGATTAAATTACTTGGGATGGGACATTTGACATAAAAAATCAATTGATTAAGTAATCGCTTCGTGATTAATTATATATAATAATAGGAGGGAAGAGTTATACGAGCTTTATAACGTATTATTGTATGTTTAATGATAATTAGGTATTTATGTAACTTATGTCGCTTTTAAGGTAATAGAAGTCATAGTTAGTTACCCTTTTATGACATGTGTATCAGCCTTGTTACGGTTTCGAATTATTCTGATGTGTCTTACTCTTTTTCTTTGCTTCCAGCACTTGTGCTTCTCTGCTATTTTTAGCACCACTATAGTATTGGCGCGAGTTTCATTTCGCGCCAAGCTTCAAAATGCAACACTGTTTAAGCGCGAAACATTTTTAGGAGGAGTCTCTTCACATGCAATACACATCACATATGCAGTTTTAAATCCTCGCACTCTTTACATAGTCTAGGACTCTATACCATCGAAGATGTAATTTCTAACATACTGTATATTTGACTAAAGAATAAATTGGAGTAAGTTCACATGGGGGAATTAATAGAGAAACTCATACCTCAACATCATTTAATTATGTCCGTCTTAAACCGTGCAACAGCTATCAAAAAATGCTCAAAAACATTAAAGAATGGTAATAAAAAAAATTAAGTATCATGACATGCAAACATTAGATGGATGCGAGCTGTACATTTAAGCATTTTTACCTGTGTGTCCGCCAATAGAACATCAATAGCTTTCTCCTCTTGCAAACGTGTGTTTCGGAACCAAAGGCCATATCACTGAAGGGAATGGAAGCAGTCAGAAAGGAAAGTGGCTCAATGAACAATGTCACCTAAAGATCAGGAATGCAGAAAAGCTACTCCGTGAATGCAGTCACTTACCAAGGAATGTGATGAGAAGGGACACAAGCACCGGTGGCTGCATTTACGGATGGAAGAGGAAAATGAAGAGGTGATAGTAAATGAAGCCTACAAGTCTTCCCAACACAAAATCTAAGAGGAAAATGAAGAGGTGATAGTACATGATCTAAAGACCTCGCAATTGAAGAACTTAACTCTAGCGCTATCCTCTAAAACTGCAAGTAGCCTAAAACAAATGATAAACATGGTAAAATGAAAAAGGACAATCCATTATCAAAATTACAAGAGTTCTAGGCCCAAGAGACGCCACCCCCTTCTCTTCCATTCACCACAGACAGCTTCAGGATAGAGCCCCTTGGAGGCTTGAAATAGCAAAATAAATAAATATACAATTACCAAAATGAAGAACCTTAAATATCCAATGTAACAGAAGTACCTACCTGTTATTAATTGGAAACAGAAGGCAAACAAAAATATACTACTAAGTACCAAACAACAATACTGTTACTTTAAGAATATGGTAAGAAGAAGCATGTCTTAATAGAAGGAAAGTAAAACTTGTACATATTTTGATAGTTTTTATATCTGAATATAGATAGCATCACACATCTAGGTGAGAATTCTGCTGTAAAAGATTTTGCCATGCATTTACAGACTGACAAAGAATTTAGTACTAATTGCTCGTACTAATTTAGTTCTTAAGGTACTAGCTACTATCCAAATTATGTAGATACTGATAGCGTTGACACAGGAGATTGTCTTCAATGAACTGATAGTAAAATACAGCACAAATTTACACAAAGATGTCATTAGACATAGAAATATTCGAAAGTTATTTGCAGATTCAGCCACATTGTACATTTATAAAAATTTGGATGCTAATCAAATAAAAAAATGAACAGAAATATTTTAAGGAAGTTGATGAAACATATAATAATTTTAATGAGGCTTCTGTTTATAGTGTGAAAAATCAGAAAGTTGAATAAGATACAAAAAAAAACCTATTTCTTCAAAAGTATATAATACGCCTACTGATTTGTGTTACACCCTGAACAGTAATGTTGTAGAGTTCATCAAACTAAAAGTTAGAACTTATGGTAGACGAATAATAGCAAACCACTCAACAGAAGCAGAAATTAGGAAAAATTTAAAGGACCCACACGGCAAATTGCCAAAAAATGTTACAAAAAATACTGTAAATAAAAAAAAACATATGTATACTGTAAATGAAAAATATATATTCTGTAAAATGTTATACTGTAAATAAGAAAACAGGTGTAAACTGTAAATGTTTTTCATTGTTTTAAAGACAATATTTTTCCATTTGTAAATGTTATAGCTACTCTAAATAAGAAAAACATATATATACTGTAAATGAGAAAAGATATGTACACACTGTAAATGAGAAAATATACATAGAAAATAGAAACAATAAATGTTGACAGCTGAGGTATTTTGGAAAGAGGGTAATATTAAATAAATATGAAAATAATCTATTGATGAGTCTTCCTTTTCCGATATTGTTTTAGATTAGATCTTAACTGAACTTTAACTTTCTGAAATAAAGGCATTAAAACCTAACTAGTATATTTTAGAAATTAGGATTCTCATCCAAAACCGTGTGGATCCCTTAAAAGAAACCACGTGGGTTCGCTAAAAATACCGTGTGGATCAGTTAACAAGAAATGAGGATAGCAATCTAATGAGTAGATTATAGATTAAGAAAATAATACAATTTAATAGACACCGATAGACTTATCACAGCCTCAGGGATTAAGTAACCGATTAGAATGGTAATTAGGAGAAAATCAGTGCATATTATCTAGAGTATTATTTATTTTCAGTGTTTTGGATTTGGCCGTAAATGAATAAATTTAAAGCTTTTTCTGTACCAAGTACACAAACTCTGATGATTTCATAACCACTGAAGGTAAATAAGAACACAAAATGAATGGAATGGAATAAAAATCTCTCAAGTATTTAAGGTTAGTTCCGAGTTATTGGACAGTTTCACATTTCGATTATAAGAGAGTATAATAATGATTAAAATAACGGGTTAAATTGTACTTATAATAATTATCTGATGATCATAAATGTGAAACCGTCCGATAACTCAGAACTCGCCCCATTGAAGTCTATTATAGTATTGTACATTATCTAAATTAGTTTTAATTCACTATTGGACAGAGGCTCCTATTTCATGAGCTAAATACTACACCTATTAAAATATTTTAGACTGCAAAACATCTTAGTAATATAAGCCACCTTATTCAATGCTTTACAATTAGAAGCACTTCATCTCCACCACTTATGAGTCTATCTATTACAGCATCTTGATAATTCATTGAAGCGCACTCTACTCTACGTTAAGAAGCACTGAACAGAAACAGTTCACTCGTATATCTTGTAAATAAGTTCAAAATGACTAGAGAGTTTATTAACTTGATATCATTCTGGCAAGAGAACTTAGATAGTAACTATTAAGCAGTACCATTTAACTAAATTTTAATAAAACAGAGAGAGTTCCAAGTTATCGAACAGTTTCACATTTCCGATCATAAGTCTATATTTGTAATTTAACCCTAGATATTAATAATTATAATATACTTTTCTTATATGATCGAAACTGTGGAACTGTTCATAACTCTGAGCTGACCCTAGTAATATTTAATGAAGAAATACCTATGGTTTAGCTATAGACAAAGTATACAGAACTGGTGATCCAGATGTCTTGGAACATTTTGACATCCAATATATTGAAAAAAAAACTAATGATAAAAAAATCATTAGCATTACAAATAATTTATTTGAGTTAAAACCGATACCAGTTTCACCTTCTGTAACACAATCCTAAATATATAAATGGTAATAACTAACTATTAAGTGTTAGAATAGCACGCAAAGTAATATAATTCACATCAATTAGTTTAAGCGTCACTATCAAATGTGATGGATTATATGAAGGACATAGTAGGCAACACTTGGTTATAGCACTCTAGAAAGTTACACACAAAAGTTATTGAGATATAAAATGGTAGCTAGTTACCTTGTAAAATTTGTGATCTTAAAAAAAATATTGAGACGTACAATGATACCTTGTCAAATTTTAGAAAAAACCTCACCAACCCAAATTACATTCCATTGCTCATATAAAATATTTAATATAAATCCAAGAGTTTAAATGGACTCACTCTCATCCACATGCAATGTAACTAGCAATGTAAGAGGGTGCATATATACCTACAGTGCAGTGAAATAGTTTCAGTAGAGGCAATTATTTTAGAACCTAATCCCCTTTCACACATATTAAACAAAAGGTTTTATTTACTATATCACTAATAATAAAGTGAACATGCTTATTGAATAGAGAATAACCATTTCTTTTTTTAATAAATGAGTCAATTTTTAAACAGGAGTCATGCAGCATGCTCGGAATCATCAAAATATAGTTTGAAAAATGATAGCCAATGGAAAGAGGTAGCGCCAAGATGTAGTCACTGTTGAGTCACAAGATATCGATTGATCAAGTCTGTTTTGATTACAGTTAGGTAAAAATGATGTATTTAAATAATAAAGGGGAGTATGAAAATAAATGGAATGAACAAATAATATCCATTAAGTACCTATTTTAACTGATTAGGTAGTAGCTAGAGCACAAAATGATTAATAAATTTATAAGTGTTCTCATTGAGGATTGTCTTGCTATCACTCACAAATAAAATGAAAGAATATAAAACATGCAGAAGACCATTAATTAACTACAGATATAGCTAGTAACAAGAGATCAAACTTAATTCTTTTCACCAAATCACTACAAAAGATGACGCAATAATTAGTGTTTCAGAGTTGCGTCACAAGTATTGCCTTTCACTTCTCCAGGCACTATTTTAATTATAAGCTATTTTTAATGCATTAATAATACATTGTAACAAAATAAAAAGAATACCCAAAAAATATCACAAGCCCACAGAGAAAAGCAAAACAATAAAGATAATAACTACTGTTAAAGTTAGAGATCAAATAAACTAGGCTAGACATCTCCATCGTAAATACCAAACAGAACTATTTTATCAACTAGAGTAAAGTGTAAATTACTGGATGGAGAAACTAATTCGTGAACAAAATCCTAGATAAAATTGGCATTTATTACATAGAAAAGATTATTTGATATCTAGATAGATACACTAATTTAAATTTAGATGCATTATTCAGTAATGATCAAACCAGTAGCTTACACTTCACCCTAAACATGAGAGTAATTTGGTATTCATTTCTTAACATGCGTAGAAACATCAAAATAACTATACTGAGGGTTCTTATTTAATATTAAGTACAAAACCACAATAGTTTCTATAAACTAACAAACTAATGATATAACAATTACATCTCTTCAATATAACAACTATTTACTCGATTTAATATTGCAGAATATGATTTCAATCAGAGTTTAACTAATTAATATCTAGAATTAAACTTCAAAATATTAATTCTGAATATAACGAATGTTGAAACCGAAAGAAAATATATTTAAATGCAAGATTTGATAAAATTTGAACTGTGTGCAAACTAACCAGTAGCAAGAACTTGAGATTAAAGAGTAGCTACTTCTCAAACAATTATTTTTATTGCTTTCAAGAAAGTAGCAGTCATTCTAAGATGGACTAATTTGACACCCTAGTTCAATTTATTTATGGCATAGTTTGAACTTAATTTCCCAGAAAGCTTTCCTTTAAGATATTTGAGACTCAAATATATTGGATATAATAAATGTTCTACCTAGATATATGGTTGAATTTGTTTCCCCAGAACTATAATTTGGATCTCTCACGCACTCCCAACAGATCTCTGCTCCTCCCAAATCCTGTGCATCTCATCTGGGTCACCAAAACCGTGTGATGCAATGGTGTATTTGTACTTCTCTATTGAATAACTTTTTCTGGTGAACAGGAACTCATTGTGGTGGAAAGGAACTAGGTTTGCTTTCTTGCCGCACATCCCAAGAAAAATGTCGTCAAATCTGGAAAAGAAAATGTTGTGATGAAGTAGGAAATATATAATTCAAACCACCAAAGTACAAGGCACCTCAAAATAGCAGTAAGACAGGAGGGTTGCAATCAACAATTAACTTAATAAAATTGAAGATTAACACAAAACTTCCATTGATATTTTATTAACCAAAACATTCAACCTACAGCAAATAGAGTAATACTAAAGGGTAACAAATTCTTATCAGGCATTCTGAATAGCATATTGTTAGTTATAATGAAATAATCAGTTCACTTACCTATAAAATTTAGTATATATGCTGGCATAGTAGAGACTTTGCAGAGATCTCCAGGAGACTATGTATGCCCCAGCAGTAACATAAGGAGGGTATTTAGAGTAAGGGTACTCCTCCAGAGTCACATACCACTTGCTGAAGATGTGCCTCATAGGGTATGAGTTACGAAAGACATAACCTGCCCACATGTTCTCCTGGTATTCATTCACTGCACTAACCACGTAAGTATCTAAATATTGAGGATAATTCTTTGGGTCCCTGATGAAGCGCAGGACATTCCTCGTAGACACATAGTAGTCATCATCAACAAAGAAGAAGTACTTTACTTTCTTGCAGAAATTAAATGTCCAGTCCAAGCCCATCATTGTTTTGTGAGTGTTGTTGTAGTAATTGTCTATGAAATTGGCTTGGATTATATCTTTAAACTGTCTATTTTCTTTGTCAATTCTAACTTGGAGATGAGGCTCGTCAGGTCTTGTACCAATAAGGAACACAGTTCTGATGTTAACATCTGAGAATCTTTGCTCAAAGCCCCAGGATTGTCTAATGATTTCTCTCCTATAAAAATGATCTATTGAGCTTTTGACGATAAAAATCAGTCGGATTGACTCTGAAGCCGAGTCTAACTGACATTTTTCAACATTTCTGCTAATGTATGTGTGCCTAAACTCATTGATTGGAAGGATGTCTGGAGTGGAATCTTCTTGTATTTGGTGAACAAGTTGGGTGAGAGGGACAGAAGGTCCCCAGTGTCTGTAGTGCTTGTCATAAGACAGTGTGAATAAATACTGATAGAAACCAGTGGAGTAGAGTGAGATTACAACAGCCAAGATGTAACAAATGAAACATGATACTTTGTGACGGCATAATATTCTAAACATAATTTGATAATTTACCAACTATTTACAAATTAAAATATCTGAAAATTTAGAGAGAAATTAACTAAATAATTAGTATTTGACATCAATCATGGATGCACTAAATCCAGGTAACAAAGCTTGTCCAAACTTACCATTTTTAGAGTTGAGTGACAGTTATTTTGAGCCCTTCAATCGTAAATGGTGAAAAATATTTAATTTTCTCCTATGCTTAGTATGCTACAATGTTATTTTTAGGAGAAGTTATGGTAATTTGACCATTTTGGAAATTTGGTGATTTTTGGAGAGACAAATGGAGAGTTTATGAGCCATACTATTTTACTGTGCAGTGGCCACTGAATCCACTAAAGAAAATTGTAAGGAATTAATTCAAAAGCAGCCCCTGTTAAATAAATAACAAGAGAAGAATTAATTCAAAACCTCCTGCAGCTAAATTAAATTATTAATGGTAACATAGGATTATAGAAATTAATTCAAAATTTCCTGCAGCTTAATTATGGTAACATAGAAATTAATTCAAGCTCTTTCTCAGACTCTCACCAAAGTTACCAGTCTCATGTCTGCAGAAACTTTCAAACTGGTAAAGTGTTCATAGAGGTCCCCTATTATGTTCACAGTAAAATTGATGTGAATATTGGGATTAATTTAGAAGTATTTGTAGCAAAATTAATGAAAACCTAGAAATTAATTCAAGATTGTTCAACGTACGAACATTGTTTTTAGAGAATATCCTAAATATCTCCCATATTCTGCAGACTGGCAGTCTCTCAGAGACTTCCAGATAATAAAGTATGTCCTTACTCAATACTCCCCAATATCTTGGTGAGTTTGTGATTGTAAATTTGAGCCATTAAATTGCAATTGGAGAGAAATATCTAATTTTCTACTATGCTATAAAGCTACAATGATATTTATTATTTCAGTCTTTGGAGAGAAATTCAGCAAAATTTGGAGAGATCAGAGATGGAGAGACAAATGTCAGAGTCAGACTGCAGAATATGGAACATTTTTAAAGACTCTCTGCAACAAATTACAAATCTGAACCTAATTTTAGAAATTGTATATCTCTACGCAGTCTACAGGAGATCTTGAGTAAAATCTTATAATCAGTCCTATCCTATCACTCCTATGTAACCAACTATTTAGCTGCAGCCCCGGGACAGATAATAAAGCATGTCCAAACTTGCCATTTTAATGGCGAGTTTGTGACAGTTATTTTGAGCCCTTCAATTGCATTGTTGCAAATGGGAGAGAAATATCTAATTTTCTCCTATGCTCGTGCTGGCGCTGCAATGTTAATTTGGAGAGAATTTATGATAATTTGATTATTTAGGAGAGGAATTTGATGAATTTTGGAGAGACAGGAGAGTTTATGAGACATACTATTTTACTTGGAGCTGCAGGATATTCTGAATCTGCTACTGAGAGTAATAGTGTCTCAAGAGTCAAGACCAGTTTGTATTTCATGGTAAATTTCACCGACATGTCGGTGAAATTTTTCCTTCATTGAAAAAAAACATTCTGGCAAAGTTGGTGGAGTTTTAACTATTTATTCCTATGTTACCATTAATTTTCAGTGGAAAATTTGGGAAAATGTTGGTGGATCAGCCAAATTATGGGAAATTTATGGTGGATTTTTTCAGCTTTTTGAAAAATTCAGTGGAATTTTGTGCACCAAATACAGACTGGTCTCAACTCTCAAGACTCAAATTAAAATCTCTGTGTGAGTCAGTGAGAAGAGACACATTATGCAGAGTGGGACAAAAGGAGAGTTTACGAACATCGAACAACACTATTTTTTTACTTTGTACAGTTGTACCTAATACAGATGAATCTGAAGTGCAAACTGCAAAGTTGTCTGATAAATAAACGTTAGTAGCCATTAAATGAATTACTTTGAAATAGTTTGTTGACTGTGGGTGTTGGAGAACTGAGGACTTTAAAGTACGGCAATAAATTATTGAAACTTTGAAATTTGTAGCAATTAGCCTATAAAATTTATAAGCAGTCTGTGACTTTGTTAGTTTTTTCCTATATTTGAATGTATTTTACAGAGAACAATTGCTATAGAATATAGCATCTTCCTGGCTCCACACAGGTTTCCAAACCAGAATGCTAAGTTGCTAACCTAATTAACCTTGAATAATTATTTTTTGGTTTTGCATTCCACTTAATGCTGTTTCTAAAAGACGGAAATAGGCGCGCACTCGCACGCTTACTCGTTTCTTCTGTACGATTAAAGTAAAAAACGCAAGTTGCAAATAAATTAAAATAATTAGGTTCAATCTTCATAAAGGTCGCTAAATGATTCTGTAAATTAAGTTGGGAAATAATAGCCACCATGATTATTAAAAATGATGCAAACAATACTCTAATATCAATATTTGCCTCAATATGGATGTCAAGCGATTCAATGAATCGTCCTAAACAGCAAAAAACTAAACCTAAAGACCTAGTTGATAAGTTTAAGGAAGATAATTTTTTTATGATTAATCCTATTACACAAATCATCAATAAACGGAGAACTACCATTTTGTTTAAATAAAAAGATAATATGCACTTTTTAAGAAAATTAATTACCCACACGAGAAATTTACTTTTAGAATCTTAAAAATAATTATTTATGCATTTAATTGGTCCTTTTCATCAAAATGATAGTTAAAATTATTCATAATAAACTCGGTAATACATTGGTAATTAATTTTAAGCTTGAGTAACTTAAACAAAACTGATATTTTTATTTTACCTGCTGAAATATCAAAAATTCTACCTAACATTTGGAATAAACTTCCTTTGTTTTCCAACTGTTTTTAATGTAAACATAGCGTCTTTTAAATTAAAAATATTATTAAGATAGGTTTTCCATAAAATTGAATGCCCTATACATGTGTGAATGCGCTGCGCGTTCTCTAGATTGTGAAAAATTATATCTACAGTGAAACTCCTGAGATAGATTATGAGGTATTGGTTCCTTCACAACTCAGAGCCACTTCATATCTCGGGTACACTAGATATAGTTTTCTATGGTTAAAATCCAAAAAGATCATGTTCATTGAGGGATAACTATGACGAACTCTTGACTTGTATCATTTTCTATAATTTAGACATAAAAAATGCTCAGGTGCATTTCATAATTCAGGTCTTCATAACTCAGGAGTTTCAGTGTATTTAACTTTATGTATATGTACTCTGATGGCACACTCTATGCCAAGTTATGCTGGAATTTACCGTTTTTAAAGTTCGGTTTCCAATTAAAAGTCCCTTTCACCAGATTATCTTTTCTATTAGTCCAAATGAAATAGTTTGATTGGAATCATTACAAAAATATATTATAATTTTCTGCGCAAATTTTCGGAAGGTAATATTTTACCCGGCATTTATTTATTTATTTATTTATCATCTTGTTATTCGCATAACTGAAAAAGTGTTAAACCAAATTGCCTAGATTTTAGTGAAACGATTGGTCAATGCTCAGTGACCTTCTGGTAGAATTTTGGTAGCGACCCGGTCAAAGGTCAAGGTCATGGTCATTTATAACTCAAAAAGTATTGAACCATATTGCATGAAACTTGGTGGAACGATTGGTCAATATACAGGAACCATTTTGATAGAATTTGGGAGCGATCGGGTCAAAGGTCAAGATAATTTATTACTCAAAAACTCAAAAAGTATTGAACCATATTGCATGAAACTTGGTGGAACGATTGGTCAATATACAGGAACCATTTTGATAGAATTTGGGAGCGATCGGGTCAAAGGTCAAGATCATTTATAACTCAATAACTCAAAAAGTATTGAACCATATTGCATGAAACTTGGTGGAACGATTGGTCTAGCTATATCCAGTCACCAGTTTATTAGATTTTGGGAGAGAACAGGTCAAAGCGGAGACGAAGGTAATTACGCCCTACCGAGTGCACGTAATCTTTTCCTATAAATTAGTTAACAAAAGGCGCTACAGTCGTGGACGGTAGAACGTTGACAAATATTTTCTCAGGTAACATTAAATTTAAATCATTTTAAACAATAAATACAGGTGTAAAGAAAGAACTTTAAAACGTAGTAAGCAGGTTTAAACTATACAAATAAGCTCACGCTCTTGTTTATTCAATAAAGTACTCTCTTTATCATCTTTTACCTCAACAGCTGGAGTTACAGGTGATTCCAAGCAAAAAATATTTAATTGCTTTAATTAATGAGGCTTATATTTCTTATAATATTGTTACAAGCCATATGAGATTTGTATCAATTTAACCCCGCTAGTAACCAAATATTCAATTAAAATATTTTTAAATACACGCCTTACAAATTCATGACATGAATGTGACATCTTTCATCATTCAAAATCCCGATTCAATTTAAAGGTCCTCTATAGGCTCCGGGAAAAAAAATGAGTTTATAACATAATATTATAGAACTAAGGTCTACGATCATTATTCTGCAAACTGCACACAATTCGGTTCAGTATATATTTTATAATTTGTTTTTAAAGTTCTTTAATACTTTGTGAGCAATAATTGAGCGAATCACTAATTTGATGCTCAAGAAGAAGATTGTACACTCTTTGTTTTGATTACAAATTTGAATTTTATAAACAAACCATGCGTTTTCGGCCTAAATTTGATATATTAATTGTTTCCTAAGGTATATAAACGTTTCTATTATAAGTTTATCAAATTTTATACCTTTACACGAATATTAAATGGATTTATTAAACCTATTACCTAGTTGACAATCAAAACAAATGGTGTACATTCTTTTTCTTCAGGCTGAAAATTTCTTAAATTAGTAAGTCGGAAGTAAAATAGGTTTTGTAGAGTTTTGATTATAAAAATCTTTAAAAGCATATAAAATTAAAAATATGCTACCAAATTCGATGCGGTTTGCAGCAAAATGATAAGAAACATTAGCCTCGTTGAATAAGGCAATAAAAATATTTGCTTGGAGAGGACCTTTAAACACTTTTGTTGAAGGTATGATTTCACCTGGACTTGATCAATCACTCACTAGATGGCGCTAGGACTAGCAAATAGATAGTATTTATTTGCTATGCTTATTCTATTTATTTATTATGGCGCTATATTTATTCACCGTTTAGTAAAAGGCGGTTTATCCAAAAAAAACTTAATAGATTTTGAGAAATATATTGAGACATTGAAACCTCTTTATTGAACTAAAAAAATTGTATATGTCCTTACAGTTTCACCTCATATACGGACAAATCTATGAGTCAACTTAAAGTTCAATCCCTTATATAAATATGTAAAACATATTTTGCATTATACTAACTAATAAACAATATCTAGAATTGTAATTATGAATACTACACGCAGATATATAAAAAATCTTTGTGCAACGTTTTTGGGAACTCAACAAAATGGACAACAACTAGTTAAAATTTGATCAAATTATTTTCTTTTCTTTACTAATCATTATTTTGATGAACATAATACATACTATTCTGATTCCATTAAATAGCCTATAAACAATGTTTGATTTTACTCTGCTTTATATGTTTGTATGTAGATTGATTTTCGGTGTTCTCTGAATAATAATAATAATTCATGTGTTAAGGGCCGTACACACGCAGGGTTTTTTAAGCTCCTCCTATTTTTTCCACGAGATTTTTAAATTATATAAGAAAAACTATATAATTGAAATAAATGATAACTATATAGTTTTTTCTTATATAATTTAAAAATCTCGTGGAAAAAGTAGGAGAAGCTCAGCAAAAAGTCTGGTGGAAAGACTTAAAAAACATGCGTGTGTACGGCCCTTTACACGTTGTACTTTTCCCTGCTATTTTCTGGCTTACGAACTCTACTTTAGCTGAAACATAAAACGAAAGAAGGAAATTTACAAAAAAGTATAATAATATTATTTTCTTAGCATTATGATTGTGTTCACTTTTCATATTAGGTAATTATTTGTATTATGAGTAAATGCTTTAGTTTTGACTTATAATACTTCCGGTACACATACCTATCTTCCTTATCCTCCCAGAAATATGAAGAGGTTGAATACCTACTTTCTGACCTGAAGCCTGTGTACGAAGATTAGAAGACTCTACTCGTCAGGTAGATAGTCTCACACGTAATTAAAAAAACATGTCGGAAGGACCGGAAGTTTAATATCAGTTAAATTTAATCCTACATTATGAAGAAGTTTTCAATTTAAACCTTTATATATTTTAATCTAGTATGCATTGTTACAATATTTCTTTGAAAGATAAAATTTCTCAAACGAGCTATCGAAAATTTACCAATAAAAACAAAACAAAAGAAGCTTAGCGGAAGTAGTTTTACGACATAGGGTTTATAATAAATATCTAATGATCTACATCCATGAAAACCATTAACGTGAATACTCCAAGTTAAAGCGTTTGGAATTTTAAATAGTAAAATTAAACACCGAACGGAAGTTAATTTATGACGGTATGTACTATTATAACTGAAAATCTGTTATTTTTTTAATTATAGAAAATGTTTAAAAAAAAATCATTATTACCAAAAAATACTTTATTGAATTTTAACTTTGAAATGTGTCATTAATTTAATATCAAAACATTTATTTTTATAAAATTAAAAGATTTGATTAAAATATATAAATGACGCATTTTTAATTTACCAGCGGTTTCGTTGCCTTTTTCACTATATTGTAAGTATAGTATATACGTATACCTTACCTTAGCTACGTAATACCTGAGTAGGTAATACACCTGAGAAGATAGTGAACGCTGTGTGTAGAAAAAAGTATATTGTTAGAAAGGAATGTGTATAGTAGTCACACATGGTACTGTGTAGAACTACACAGAGTATTTCGTGATGAATGAACGGACCAACCAGTTATTTTATTATATACTGTATATGTTTTTTATTAATTTGTATATTTCAATCATAGAAATTTAAGATACAATTAAAATGATAAAATTTAGAATTAAAATCAGCTGTAGCTTATATATAGATTCCTTTTGGAGTAAAATTTTTGAAAATAAATAAACAATACTAAAAGTAAGCTGGGTAATAGAATTCGAAACATTTTAAATCTTGCAGCACCCCTTCTTAGAGAATAAATAGTTAAATAGTTTCTCCGATTTCAAATTGTTGGTAGGTTCTGCTAGAAACTTAGAAGTTTATCCTACAAATTAATGTTACGAATGTTGAAACTAAATAAAATATTAGTGCTAGTGTTAGATTAGCTTGTGATGTTCAATTATCAGGATGAGTTTTAATTTATATTTATTCTTTTCTCACTATAAATCAATGAAATATATCTAGTCAAAATAGTAACCTGTTGCTCAACTACTCACACTCGTATATATAATTTATACGATGATATATAATATAAAGTTATTTTCTAATAGGTAAAATGAAAATAGTTTAATAACCATTATTTAATTAGTATATTGTAATTATTTATCAATAACAGAGCAAAATTCAATATTCCAACCCTGTAAGATATTTACTAAGTACAATTTTTTGAGTATAAGCAGATTCCAGATGTATAGTACAGTGTGTAGTATAGTGAGTAAAATCAGCTGACATGTGGTGTGTACTTGTGTGCGTGAAGCCTCGAATGGTGTTTTTGGAGATGATGTTTGAAAGACAGTGTCCTGTTCGACTGACTTCAGTTCGGTTTTGACATCCCTAGAAGAAGGTTCTAAGTGCGAGTGTCTATTCCTGAGTTTTTAAACTCTACTAACAGCAAATTTGAAAACTCTATAACTTCCATTTTGAAGAAAAATTACCGATATTATAACTGCCCTAACAGCCAATTTCAAGAAAAAGTTATCGATATTCATAGTGGTGAGTAAATGTTTAATTAGATTGATTTTTACATAACTATAATTATTTTTATATTAATTTAATTATTGATTGCTATTTATGTATTATGTAGACAACTTCTCTTACTAAGAATTATATATATATATATTATTCAAGATGTATCACATAGCTAGTAGATATTGAAATATTAATTTAAACATTTATAAAGATTAATTTCAATTTTGTGATATTTTATATCTTTGGTTTGTTTTTTAATTTAAATTAGTTACTGTGGGTATCTTCAATAAACAATGATTGATCTATTCATATATTTACATTAATTTTGTGTTTGAATATTTTTACATAATTTCCTATGTTTACATTAATTTTGTTTTTGAATATTTTTACATAATTTCCTATGTTTACATTAATTTTGTTTTTGAATATATTCACATAATTTCCTATGTGTACATTAATTTTGTTTTTGAATATATTCACATAATTTCCTATGTTTACATTAATTTTGCTGTGAAAACTTTTAAATACATTTTTTCATGTTAATTTCTACGAACTAGAAAAAATTGTCTCCATTATATCAACTTACCAGTGTATGCAAAGTAATTTTTATTTTAATAATCTCAACCTCTTCAATAATTCCTATTAAAAAAGTAACTACATTATTAATAATATCTAAATTCCTTCACATTTCTAAATTCTAATTTGAATCACGCTAAACCTGTAATATTTTATGGCGCCACATAAAAACGGAATAACGGAATGTTTCTATAATTCACGTTTGAAACCGTTTACCGTGTATTTTTATATCATTCCTTAGTTAAGTGAACATCACCTAATTTGATGATATATGAATTAATTTCTATATTTCTATGTATGTCAATCATTTCGATGCTAAAATTAAAGTTTTTTCGATGATCAGAGATAATTTGAATATTTGTGCTATTGGTAATAATATTATACCAGAATGCAGTAATTCTATTATTAAAATGTTAGTTTGAGACTGAAAACGGATAAAATGTGAATCTAAGTTCAAATTCTATTCAATCGATTCAACATCATGATTATTGTCTTCTTAAAAAATATTTCTTGTAATTTTATCTTCCTTTAAATGATGTTCATACGATGTTCAAAAATCCACGACTATTCTATATCTTTTTCATTCCAACTTATGTAATGATGAAAAATATTTCAGTCTTTTATTAATCTAAACTAATATTATAATGGGAACATGTATCTCTTCTCAGCTTAAAATTATAAATTATATATTGTAGACAATTAAAATAAATAACATAATTTTGGACATAATCGTCATCAATAATTTTTATTAGGAATGTCCGATTGTATTCTGAGTCTAAAAATGCTTATTGTGAAGTCGAAAAAAGAAAACGATATTCTCTGAGTTATAGTTATTAGATGTAGAATATTAAAATTTATTGTAATGTATGTGATATGTTAATCCCTTTTAATTTTAATCCTCACTAATCTCGGTGAGATCTTCAATCTTCCTTATTTTCCACAACAGTCCAATTTTATGAAGTGCGTATTAACATTAAAATTAAAACCTACCAAACTGGTCAGTTATAACTAAAATACTTTTCTACCTTACATTAATAAACCAGATCTGAAAATTTAATTAAGTTTTATTTTTCCGTAGGAAAGACCTTATTATTTTCTAGTTCAAATCCATGACTAGTGTTTACATTTTGACCACAAGCTGGTCACAGGCCCCAGAACAGGTCGTTCGTTACACATGCGTACCCTGGCTAGATACTATTTCGTTAATTAAACACAAGGATTATCCCATGAGTTAGTTTCTAATGCGATTGTTATACGTCGTGTAGTAACAATATATTAATCTCGGAAAAAATGTCCATTATAAAAAATAAATAAGGAATTTTTGGATTTGGCGATTTTAAATGAACTTAAGAAACCAGATTGATTTTGATCTACACAGTTTAGGAAATGTTTCAAGAAAGTAGTTTGAAAACTAAGATGTTGTCTAAAATTCGAATGAAATGCGTCATTTGTCGATAACAATGTTATCTACGTAATGAAATTTACCTGTTCTACCTACACTATTTCTGCGGTTGGATAAATACCAACAAAGTCGGTGTATCACGTTCGTAGGGACCGTACGGGATAAAAGGTTTTATAGCCGCTATAGACCAGGAAACACATCCATGCATGATAATAAATACCATTGATAAATTATTTACTTTTGTTGTATTCAGGATAATTTGATTGGAACATGGCAGGAACTATAAAATTATACCAAATATTACAAGTTTTAATTAAACAATTTAAACTTATATTTTAATTAAAAATTAAAAAATATATTTTTTAATATTTTTTTTGATATCTAAAGTAAGGATTTTTATAGTACCTACATTTATTTGAACAATATGTAAAATTATTTCATTCTTATTTGTTTAATATAAGGTAAGTTCTGAATTATCGGACGCTTCCATATCTTCGGACGTACAGAAAATGTATATGAAAATATTAATTATCATATACTCAGTGAAAATAATGATTATGATATCATATACCAGCTGAATTTTCCCGGAAACAGATGAAAATAAAAGTTAAATAATTATTATCCTATACTTCTTCTTCCATGACAGCAAATGTCAATGAAAACACTGTGTTCATTGTTGGTGGTGACAGATAGTGGTTTACTATAATACCTTTGTTAGAACAGAGACTGGTACACAGTTCATCTGTCGTGTCACAGGCTTAGTTCTTTGACGTCACAGGCTTAGTTTTATGACGTCAAAGCCAATGGTGTGCGATGGTGACGAATGACTTCACGTTACTGTGACGTATTTATTTAGTAACTCAGTGTGACGCATTCAGTTTTGAAATGATTTACTTTTCTTGTAAATATAATATTTAGATGAGGTGATAAACATGTATGAATAAGTAATTAATTGAAGAAACGTACCTGCTCGAACATTTGTATGGAAGATGACGTGAATGTGCTGTTATTTATTTCATTAAATTTGTATTTTCTATTTTCCATTTGTGAATTTTATTAACTAATATTCTTGTTAAGTATTAATTTAGCTATGAGCTCTAAACAAGAATTTTTTTTATTAGAATTATTTATTCAAATTTCCCGCCGTCTCTCCTTATTAATAGATGATACATTTAAAAAATAAAGACTACATCTACCGTTAATATCACCAAAAATTTGGTTCCCTTTTATAAAAACAGTTTCACCTGGCATGTTTTCTAAGCCATACCTAATTTACTGTTCCTGGTTTCAGGTATATCACCTGTATCTCCTTATTGTACCTTAATTTGTCGTTAGGTATTATGACTTATGAGTTCATCCAAATGGGTTCAATTCGATTATTATCAAATATACATTTAAAAAACACAGTTGGTTGTTATTAATCTTTCATACAAATTTAAATAGAAAATAATTTATGGTCATTATGAAGGTTCTTCCATTGTCGCTAAAAGGAATTGTTTTTCATATTTACTTCAATTTTTTTATTTATAATATTTTTCAATTACCTACAATATGGTTTAGATGAAATATGAATATCTTGATTATTTCATTATTATTCAATTTGAAAGCATTTGTAAATAATTTGAGCATTTTTTTAATGTCAATCCCCACAAATAATATATTTTTATGGACATCTGCATAGTTTTTCATTAAACTAATTGAATGACTCGTAAATTCAATGTATTAATAATGTTATTTCTTTTTCAGATTTTTCTCCGCTGACAATCACCAATATTATCAACATGATTGCTAACTTCCAAAGAAAAGCTGCAGTGAAAACTGCAGTGCAGAGGAAGCTACATGGTAACCTCTCCCAACCATTAGGAGTCGGTCAGAGACCAAATAACCACAAAAAGGTACATTTCTCACTAAATAATGTGCTGTCGTACTCGCCCAAGATGGCTGAGGAACACATGTATGAAAATATGTCACCTAATATGAAAGCAGCATCGATGATTGACTTGAAACGTCCTTGCGAGAGTGAAGAAAATTTCTACGAAAACACCTGTCCCACTCCTGTATCCGAGCCACACTTCACATATCAAGATAGTAGCCGTCCTACCAACAGCCCCAGGGAGAATGTAAGAAGTTCATACTCCCAAACAACAAGTCTTCTCTCTTCAGAACCTGTTTTCAAGAAGTTTAAGGAGTTACCCAAAGACTTCAGTGGATGTGCAATTCGACCGGAGGCTGTTGCCTTAACTACCCAAATAAAAGAATTCGTCAACGAGCTCTACTTTCGTATTTCTGACTCGGAATTGGGTGGAATTAGTTCTAAAACCTACGAAGCGTTGGCAAGGGTTTTAAAGATGTCTGAAAGGATTAATTTAACCAATAATCCAATTCAGTTACCTGAGTTTTATTCTTCTATCAGAGAGGCAATGGCTCAATATATTGGATCGTCCTACTCTGCTTCTAAAACTTCTGATCCTCCTTTAACTCTTCCGTCCGACAAAATTGAGACCCTAGCAATTATTCTATGTGGTCTCAAAAACTTGGATGTTTCTTTAAGCAGTCAATCCAGTGACGATGGTTACGAATCTCCAAAATCTGCCAAAGGAAAAGGTTTCACACGAATGGCGGAAGAAAACAAGCTTTTAAAGTTGACTGTAAAAACTCTAAGTCAATCACTTTACAAATCTGAAGCTAGGAACATTGCGTCAGCTGTTAGAGATGAAGTGAAAAGAGCCGAATCTTCGGATAGAAATGAATGGCTTTCAGATAGTGAAAAGGAAGATCAAGAATTAGAAAATACCCTCCAACAAAATGAGCAATTGAAAAGACAAATTGAGAAATGTAAGAAGGAGGTTGAAATTTACAAAAGAATTTCGGGTGAGGTTCAGAGATCCTTGTTTTTGATTAAGAATCAACTAGAGTCTACTCCAATCGTCAATTTAGAAACTGCCTTGAAAGAAGTAGATGCAGGCATCTCTTATTTCCCGGCAATCACCAAATTGGTGAAGAGGAGTAACACTTTGTCCTTAAAAAGAAACAGAAAGGTTAACAGGATTACACCTTCACCTAGGGTGAAGAAAATCAACGGTCCACGAAAGGTCAAAACTCCATTAAGAACCGAAAAGTTCAATGAAATATCTATGTACTGGGAAGCTAAAGTCAGCCATACGAGTAATTTGGATGATGCGGGTCAGAATGAGGTACAAGAACAAGAATTTGAAGGACAAAAAATAGAGCCATCACCCATCTACACACCAATTTGTTACTCCAATCAGCTATATTCTTCTTGTATGCCTCCTGAAGATAAGAAACTCGATGAGAGTTCATTTGACTCTAATGAAGAAAGATTATATATCGACATGACTCCATCCAGAAATCAGCTCCCCGTTAAACCAAAACTTTCGAGCAAACATCTTTCTCCTGTTCAAGAAGATATGTTTGCTAATATTGAACAATCAGTGAAAATGAACCGAACACCCTGTAGGTCAGCGCCTTTCCTTTATCCTCATCCAATGACACCTTACGACGAAAAACACTTGGATTCGTTAATAGGAGTTAGTTCGCTAGGTCCAAGACCTCTTCCTCCAGTACCTTATGAGGATTTCAATCATCTTTACTCATCTCCCAAGTTCCAAGACGCAAACTCAACTCCAGCAAATAATATGAATGATCACTCCTATCAGTCGATCGGAAAGCCTAAACATAACGATATCCCCCTGTCTGCTGCTAAGAGCATCTTTAGGCGAAGTGGAAAAAAAGCTGCCTCGGCAACAGTCCTCAGCGTCAGAGGTAGCATGAGACGATCGTCCAAGAAGAGGAGTTCGATCAACTCAAAGACTGCCAGAACGCCACCCATATCTCAAATGACACCTGTGTCCAACATTGAGATGAGACGGGATTCCATTTCCAAAAGCAGATTCGATGCATGTGATCTTCATCAAACTCCCAAGAAGCAAAGACGTTTTTCCATTTCTACAAAGAGAATTCTTCCGTCTACCCAAATGAGCTGCCTCACCCAAAATACTCCATTGAGCTCTGATGAAGTGGAAAAGAAGAAACAAAAAGCAAAGGAGCCTAAAAAGAAATCAAGGTAAGCAATCGAGTCTTCTTATTATTATATCTTCAATTAATTCATATATCCAATGAATGATATTATATCATATGCATAATATTAATTTTAATATATTCTTTTCCAGATTTTCACTTGGCAGCATCTCTATGATGAAACTGATCAGCCAATACTCCAATAGCCATGCTGATGCAGAGGAATGCTGATGTTCTCCATTACTGCTGAGGCTCTCTACTAATGCTGATGCTCTCTACTAATGCTGATGCTCTCTACTAATGCTGAGGCTCTCTACTAATGCTGAGGCTCTCTACTAATGCTGAGGCTCTCTACTAATGCTGAGGCTCTCTACTAATGCTGAGGCTCTCTACTAATGCTGATGCTCACTACTAATGCTGATGCTCACTACTAATGTTGATGCTCACTACTAATGTTGATGCTCACTACTAATGCTGATGCTCACTACTAATGTTGATGCTCTCTACTAATGCTGATGCTCTCTACTAATGCTGATGCTCTCTACTAATGCTGATGCTCTCTACTAATGCTGATGCTCTCTACTAATGCTGAGGTTCTCTACTAATGCTGAGGCTCTCTACTAATGCTGATGCTCTCTATTAATGCTGATGCTCTCTACTAATGCTAATGCTCTCTACTAATGCTGATGCTCTCTACTAATGCTGATGCTCTCTACTAATGCTGATGCTCTCTACTAATGCTGATGTTCTCTACTAATGCTGATGTTCTCTACTAATGCTGATGCTCTCTACTAATGCTGATGCTCTCTACTAATGCTGATGCTCTCTACTAATGCTGCTAATTAATGCTGATGACTATTACGCAAATTAGTTAATGGAACTAACTTATTAATTAGTGAATAAGTAACTTTATTAACTAGTTAATGTAGCAATTTAAACAAAATGAAGTCATTTAATGATTAATAGGAAATAGACCCGCAATTGTTGCAATAACTGTTGTTAAAGATTCTATTTGATTTGTTTTGTAGATCATTGATTAAGATTTGTTTTGTAGATCATTGATTAATATTTGTTTTGTAGATCATTGATAAGATTTGTTAGGTAGATCATTATTAAGATGTTTTAGGTAAATGATAAATAGGAAATAGACTCGCAATTGTTGCAATATCTATTGTTAAAGTTTCGATTTGTTAGGTAATTTATTAATGTAACTTAACTATGAGTAAGATGTAGAGATTATTGTTATAACTTAAAGGCTTGTCACTAGGGTTGAGACAATATGTGCTTAAAATCATAGATCCTGAAGATATTATAGACTGAATGAATTAAATACTTTTCAATCGTTCTAAATCAGCGGTATATAGTACTCGATACCATTTCGTTTCGTTTATGATATTCTTGAGATCTATGATTTTATCTGCATATTGTCACAACCCTAGTCATTACACCAGACGCTAGTTGCCATTATTGATGTAATTTAAGATGTTCTTGTTATGGAGACGAAAAGAATCTCTAATATCTTAAACTCAATGTAACTATTTCCATGTCATTTATCAATAGGTTTGTGATAATATGCTTTTAAAATCATAGATCCTGAAAATATTATAGACGGAGAGAATTAAAGAGTATTTAATAGTTCTACACTAACGGTATATAGTATTCAATACTATTTCATTTATAATATTCTTATTCTTTGATTTTAAAAGCATATTGTCACAACCCTTAAAAGATTAGCAACAATGATTAACTTTCTAAATATGTGAATGCACGATAACTGATTTGAATTTTTTTGACACTGTAGGCGAAATTAATTTTGTATAATTTGTCTGTATGATTTAGTTAAAATGATTAACCGTATGTTAGCTTATTCAAGCAATATGATTATCTATAGACAATATAGGAGAGTAGTTAAAGCTCTACCATCCCACTCATCTTGTCAATGTTTACCAAAAATATGTTAAAATTGAAACTCCTTTTCTTTCCCGCCATTTATTCCTTTGCTACAGAAAATAACTCCTTATTTACTTTCCCCATTGCCACTGAAGGTGGTAGGTGACTCTGATCATGGAGCCATTTTTCTTTATGACTGCTTCTTCTAGTTCTTTGTATTTAGTTTCCTTTTGGTATCAGCGATGTGGCTTTTGGTTCCGAAGCAGAGGTTAAACCCCTAAATTAATCAAGCTAACCTTAATAATAATGAATTTAATACTGAAATGAAATTTAATGATGAAAAAATTAGTTAGTTAATATTTGACCATTTATCGGTGTATTTACGATCTAAAGTTAACAGACTGTTAACGGCTCCCAAAGTTAAGTTTATTGAGTTAATTACACAATATTGTATAACTAGGCTCTAGGAATTAATCTGAAAATAACACTAAATTTGGTTCAGTAAATATATTTTTCATATGGATTTAATGTTTTTCATACTCTGTGTACAACAAAAGTATACCAAACAATAATCTAACACTGAATAAAAAGATTGTACATTCTTTATTATGATAAAAAAGGTAAACCAACGTTGCTGTTCTGACTTAAACTAATTATTTTTCGTAGCTGAAAGAAAAGCTATAGTATTTATTATTGTAGTTTAATAAATAAAAATAAAATATACACATATAATATAGCTATAACATGAATTCGCCACACTTCAAATGTTGGTGACTTTATTTGGTTAGAGATTTATTATCTAAACTATACCTTTTCCAATTGAAGTTCCTCCAAATGAAATAACATTTCATCGAAGTGAAATATAATTTCATCAAAGTGAAATATAACTTCATCAAAGTGAAATAACATTTCATCAAAGTGAAATATAACTTCATCAAAGTGAAAAAACATTTCATCAAAGTGAAATAACAATTCCTCCAAGTGAACTATCAATTCCTCCAAATGAAATAGCGTTTCCTCCAAATGAAATATCATTTCAGCAGAATAAAAATCGAATCAATACGCTGTCAATTAAATTTATTACGTGAAATATTACATGAAATTTATTAACATGATATTTATTTACATGAAATTTATTAACATGATATTTATTTACATGAAATTTATTTACATGAAATTTATTTACATGAAATTTATTTACATGAAATTTATTTACATGAAATTTATTTACATGAAATTTATTTACATGAAATTTATTTACATGAAATTTATTTACATGAAATTTATTTACATGAAATTTATTTACATGAAATTTATTTACATGAAATTTATTAACATGATATTTATTTACATGAAATTTATTTACATGAAATTTATTTACATGAAATTTATTTACATGAAATTTATTTACATGAAATTTATTTACATGAAATTTATTTACATGAAATTTATTTACATGAAATTTATTTACATGAAATTTTTTCACATGAAATTTATTCACACGAAACTTATTTACATGAAATTTATTCACATGAAATTTATTCACATGAAATTTATTTACATGAAATTTATTTACATAAAAAAATATATATAAAATTTGTTTACATGAAAAAAATTCACATATAATTGTTACATAATTTTTCATTAATTTTTTTAGTAATTAATTATTTTCGATACATTTTTCATATGTTTTATTCATTATTACTTGCATATTTTTTCTTTTACTATTAATACGCCGCTAAAATTAATGCGGTAGTATATAAGTAAACTTGAAAAATATGTAAAATTAAATATATATAAAAAAATATTATGTAGTTAATTGATGCAAAGAAGACTAAATGAAATTAAATTCATGTAAATAAATTCATGTAAATAAATTTCACGTAAATAAATTTCATGCAAATAAATTTCATGCAAATAAATTTCATGCAAATAAATTTCATGCAAATAAATTTCATGTAAATAAATTTCATGCAAATAAATTTCATGTAAATAGATTTATGGTGACTGGTATATTCCACCTCGGTATTTTCCACCCCGGTATATTGCATCATAGGTATATTCCACCCGGTATATTCCACCCCAGTATATTCCACCCCAGTATATTCCACCCGAGGTATATTCCACCCCGGTAAATTCCACCCCACTTCACGGGTTAGGTTTGTTTAGTTATTAACTTATTAATATTAGTCATTCATTAATATTATATGTAATGCTAGGTAACTTGCATTTTCACTGTATCAAATTATACATTTTGCTGGCTAATCACAAAAATTAAATTTTTCACTACACATGTGACAGAACAGCAGAAAGAAAGGTTGTTTGAACGCATTTATCAGTTGAGGTATTTAGATTTTCAATCTCAAGCAGATTTTTTACACTACCGCCAACACAACAGCGATATTAATTGTAATATGATGTCATATAGTATTTATTGTTTATTTATTTCATTTGGAATTTTAACTTCTTGTAAAAGTTGTGGTTTTTGACCGAAGGCTTTTTTACATGTTTTTTTAACCTGGATTTTTTTGATGGGGAGGGGGGGTTATTGCACAGGGTTTCAAGACTGAGAGGTAATTGTCTTTTTTTCACAATGAGAGATTTTGATCACGGGGAATTGGTCTTAGAATCCAAAACAGCAACTTATTAGCAAAGAGCGAAAACACTGAGTGTGTTGTCTCTGCCAGTCGACCCTTTCCACACCTCATCCAACCATTGTTGTGGGAGCACATGTGCAGTTTCATGGTAAAAAGGTATTAATATTAACTTTTTCAACACGTATACTTTGAAAAAACTACCATATTTAGAATATTTGTAATTTTATTATTAAATATTGTCTAAATGTCTCAGGATATCGTCTGAGTTATTTTTTCATTGGTACGAATTATTTAACAAATGGCCATCAAAAAGTAAAATCTTTAGATTTTTATTGTCACCCAAATGAACATTGTCAGAGGGTGTGGATATACCTGGGGTGGAATTTACAGGGGTTGAATATAGCGGGGTGGAATATACCTAG